>JAPFFP010058007.1:0-27886 GCA_026153255.1 Solanum medicagineum | reverse complement strand
CAATTAGGTTAATGAGGTATCAACCCCTCAATTAGGTTAATGAGGTATCAACCCCTCAATTAGGTTAATGAGGTATCTAACCCCGAATTAGGTTAATGAACATCACCCCCTCCATCAAAGTGGTCATCTCACAACACTATAGAGTAAAACCTTTCAACATCATAAGGTCATTCAACTCATATGCCATGCATTAGGCCTTCAATAACTCAGGATACATAATCCGGACATTTTATCAAACACTTGGCGAGTGTGTAGTGCTAGTGTAAAACCATGAAATGCAAGAGTGAAATCATGCAAGAAAATTCAATATAAAACCACACATCAATACTTGATAACACCCTCAAGCAATATACATTAAAACCCTTCATCAAATCCTACAATGGTTTATAGATTCGTAGCTTAAAACATGCAAGAATATAGGTCATGTAATAGTGAAATCAATGTATCTTAAAATCATGTAAATCAGCCCACCAACATCATGGTAAAACTCCATCATGGGTACCTTGTAAAATCATATCAAACCTCTCAATAGTTCATAGATTTCATAGCTTAAATCATGTATAGTCTCAATAGAGAAAGATTAGCTAATATTATAAGCTCAAAATAGATATTCATGCATAATCAACAATATTTAACAAAATCCCAACATATTGCGTGCTCATATTTCATAATAATAGGCACCCATAAGAATTACAACTTTCATAAAATAGGAAGATTGGGCTTCATGGGTGAAAGGAACTCATGAATGAAACCCACGTACCTTAGACCTTGAATTTCTTGAAAATGAGTTTTGAAGTGGGTCTTGGAATCCAAAGCTTGCTCTTGAGGTTTTGATGGAGGCTCTTGAGAGAATTTGAGAGTGTATTCCAATTGGGAGGAGTGAATTTGATCTTTAGGAGTAGGGTTTTGGTCTTTAGGAAGTGTTAAGATAGCATAGAAATCCCCAAAAGACCAATAGAAATAACTAAATTTACGAAATGCCATTACTGAAACAGAATTTGACAAAAACTCGTATATACCCCTGCACATACAAGTTCTACGAAAACGGGCATAACTTCTTCATCCGAACTCTAAATAAGGTGAAACCAAGTGCATTGGAAAGCTAATTCAAATATCTTTAATTTTGCAGGTAATGAGCCACCCAATTCTTTGTGTGGTAAGAATATGCCCCTTTAAAGTTGCCCCTCCTGTCGCTACTTGTGCAAAACTTAGCCAACAGAAATTTCTTTTAAGTTGGCTTATTGTAGGGGACCCACAATGGTCTTAAACGACATAAATAAGCTTGACTTAGATTTAAATGAGAGCTTGAAGCTTGAGTGAGTTTCTTGAGATTCGAAAGTGGGTTTGGGATAATTGAATCGGGAGAAATATTTGTCTAAGTGTTTGAGAGAGTATTGGGGAATGTCTTGTATGATATGAAACTGAAATATGGCTAAGTATAAGTACTTTCACGTTTAGGAAGACTTAGGCCCTAAACCCAAAAGCCTTGGACTGGAACAAGAAAACTGAACAAAAACGATAGTTTCTCCACCGCGCCAGGGGCGTGTCTCGACACTGAAAATTGCTCAGTTTGAAAATTCAAATTTTGATACGGTTGCTCTAAAATTGGGGCTATACTTATTTACCACTCAATTTTTCCCCCCAAACAAGAATATGAAGTTGGATTTTTGATATCACACACGAATTTTGAGATGTATGGAAATTATGATTTCGAGTACATCCGAGGCACATTTTCGCACTTTTTGGGTCATTTCAATATCTCTCCCATGGGAACATTCGTCCCCGAATGTCAAAGAAACGTATATGAGAAGAGTAATCATGAAGAAATCATCCCCAACAAGAATGACACAACATACCTTAAACATCATTTTCAAAGTCTCATCATAAGTGTAAAATCACCATGAACATTATCAATGTAAACATAAATGCATGCAAAAGACTTAGGGCCTAAAACATGAGACATGAAATCACATAGAAGGCTTGGAATTAGTACCTTGTACTTGAGTAGGATGGAAGAGATAAGGGTATCGCTTTTGCATATCCGCTTCGGCCTCCCAAGTAGCACTTAGACTTGTTGGTTCCTCCAAAGGACCTTAACAGAAGCAACATCCTTGTTCCTCAACCTCTTCACTTGCCTATCCAAAATCTCTACTAGAACCTCTTCATACGACAAGTTGTCTTTACTAACCCCCACAACATCAAGAGGCACAATAGCATTAGAATCACTCACACACTTCCTCAACATAGACACATGAAAGACGAGATGAACCAATTCCATTTCACTAGGCAAATCCAACTCGTAAGCCACCTTATCAATCCTCCTCATCACCTTATAAGGACCCACATATCTAGGGCTCAACTTTCCTTTCTTACCAAAACGGACCACACCCTTCATAGGTGACACCTTTAAATAGACTCAATCACCAACCTTAGACTCAAGCTCCCTCCTTCTCACATCGGCATAAGGCTTTTGGCGAGTTTTGCCTGTTCTCAACCTCTTAATCATCCTTACTTTCCCCATAGCTTCCACAACTGGATCCAGAACCAACAAAGCCATCTCTCCTTAATGTCAAACCACCCAACCAAGGATCTACAACATCTAGCATAGAGAGCCTCAAAAGGAGCCATTCCAATGCTAGAATGATAGCTATTGTTATATGCAAACTCAATCAATCGGAGATGATCATCCCAACTACCCTTGAGCTCTAATACACAAGCCCTAAGCATGTCCTCATGTGTTTGGACAATTCTTTCAGCCTGGCAAAGGTTGTACGAAGCTTTACCTTGGTTCCAGGACTCTTTGGAAGGACCTCTAAAAGTGTGAAAACAATTGTGCACCATGATTAGATATGATGGACAAAGGAACCCCATGCAACCTCACCAAATCCTATGTACAACCTAGCATGATCCTAAGCCTCATAGGTAGTCTTAACCAGTAGAAAGTGGGCTAATTTTCTCATCCTATCAACCACAACCCAAATGGAATCAAAACCCATTCTAGTCTTGGGCAACCCAACCACAAAATCCATATTAATCTCTTCCCACTTCCAAGTAGGAATCTCTATGTCTTGGGTTAGGCCACCGACCTTTGATGTTTGGCTTTGACTTGTTTGCCGCAATTGCAATCAGATAAAAATTTGGCAATGTCCCTCTTCATGCTTGCCCACCAATACACTTCTCTATACATCTTAGTAGACCCCGGGTGAATAGAGTAAGAAGAACCATGAGCCTTATGAAGAATCTTTTCCTTCAAGCCATCAACACAGGGCACACACAACCTACCTTGGAACTTAAGGGCACCATCTCCCCCTTGGAGAAAACCTCCACCTTACCATCTTTTACTCATGCCTTCGATTCTAACATTGAGGGATCAAGATCTTGCTTAGCTTTCACCTCCTTAAACAATGAAGATTTAGAATCATCAACAACAACACCACCTCCATCACCACCCTCTTCCGACCTAACTTCCAATCTAGCCAACCGATGGACCTCCTAGCTACCCCTATGCCACCATCATCAACATGAGCTACGCTACCTATGGACACCCTACTCGAAACATCCGCCACCAAATTAGCCTTGCCGAGATGATAATGCACACTCATGTCATAGTACTTAAGAAGTTCTAACCATCTCCTCTGTCTCAAGTTGAGGTCTTTTAGGGTGAAGACATATTGGAGGCTCTTATGATCGGTGAACGCATTAACATGCACCCCATACAAATAATGACACCAAATCTTTAATGTAAACACAACAGTGGCTAACTCAAGATCATGGGTAGGATAATTCTTTTCACGCACTTTGAGTTGTATAGAAGAATAGGCTTCCCATTTTGCATCAACAAACAACCCAAACCAACTCGGGAAGCATCACAAATTCACAATACACAACGAATCCTCTAGCCCTTCCAGTAGTGACAATATAGGAGCGAACACAAGCTTATCTTTCAATGTTTGGAAACTCCTTTCGTACTCATCGGACCATACAAATTTATCTTTCTTTTGAGTAAACTTCGTCATGGGAGAAGCAATAGAAGAAAATCCATTCACATACCTCCGATAGTAACCCGCTAAGCCCAAAAAGCTCCTCATATCTTAGGGGGTCAAATTAACCTACGCCAATTTCTAATCACATCCGTCTTCTTAGGGTCCACCTTAATACCATCCCCCGACACCACATGACCTAGAAAGGAAACCTCCTTCAACCAAAATTTACATTTCTCATACTTAGCATATAACTTTTCTTCCCTCAATCTTTGCAACACAACCCTCAAATGAGCCCTATGCTCCTCCTCGCCATGAGAATTGATCAAAATATGATCAATGAATACAAACAAATGAATCAAGGTAGGGTTTAAAGACCCTATTCATTAGATCCATGAAGATGACCGCTGCATTGATCAACCCAAAAGACATCACAACAAACCCAAAATGCCCATAACTAGTCTAGAAGGTCGTCTTAAGAATGTCACACTCCCTTACCTTCACTTGATGGTAACCGGACTGAAGATCAATCATAGAGAAGTGGCTATCCCCTTGCAATTTGTCAAACAAATCATCAATTCTTGGAAGAGGATACATATTCTTATCGGTGACCCTATTAAGTTGACGGTAGTCAATACACATTCTAAGAGACACATCCTTCTTCTTCACAAATAACACCGGTGCACCCCAAGGTTATTGGCTAGATCTAATGAAACCTTTTTCAAACAAGTCCCTCAATTGCTCCTTCAACTCCGCCGGGGCCATACGGTAAGGGGGAATCAGGAAGGAGGTCCATACCAAAATCTATTTCCCCTCTCGGGAGAAACATCGGTGAGGTCATTTCTAAAGACATCAAGGAACTCATTTACAATCGGGACTGACTCTATGGGAAGGACTTTGGACTCCACATTCCTAACCCTCACAAGATGAAAAACACACCCCTTAGAGGTCAACATATGGGCTTTAATGCAAGAGATGAATCTACCCTTCACCACCCCATCTTGACTCTCCCACTCAACGACGGATTCATTTGGGAATTGAAATTTGACCTTACGGGTTTTACAATCAATAGAAGCATAGTATTCATGCAACCAATCTATCCCAAGAATAATATCAAAATCAATCATGTCCAAGAATAACCAATCTATCACAAGAATAACAAGGCAGTATTTTATGCAAGTTGCATATGGGACAATTTCTATAGACCTTTCTAGCAACAATTGGTGTAGCACCTCACATGACTCACAGAACAATTCGGGCTTAACATGGAACTTTTTTTCAATAAGAGGAAATAGTGTCACCCGGATCAACCAATGCATACACATGAAAATCAAAGACTTTGACCATACCGGTGACAACATGGGGCACCTCATCAACCCCTTACCTACCATGCAAAACATTAAATCGGTTATGCCTTAGGGCACCATCTCTTCGGCCACCTCTACCCAAAGGAACCACATTGGCACCCTAGCCTTGAGGATGAACATCTTTACCCTTGTTGCGATCACGAGAGCAATCAACCTTTTCGTGACCCACTTCCCCACAACCATAACATGTATTAGTGTCTCTCAAGCATGGGCCTTTATGACCCTTACCACATCTTGGACACACATCATTAAGAACAACAATACCAACACCATGGGCCCTTGGGAAGCCATTGCCGAACCCCCCATTAGAAGCATGAGAAGACCCTTGGCCAATCAGCCACCCCTTCAGCTTTGGAACTTGCCATCAAAACGGGCCCTCTTGGCCTCATGATCCTTTTTCTTCATCAACTTCTCCTCTTTCATTTGTTCGGCAGAGGTCATCAAACACTACGAGTCCATGGCACTAATCAACATGGCAGACCGGCATTCCTCACTGACCAATTCAGAAACACCCATCACGAACTTATTCATTCTAGACCATGAGTCAGCAACCAAGTGGGGAGCATATTTAGATAGTTGAGTAAACTTGAGGGCATACTCCCTCACATTCAAAGATCCTTGTTTCAAGTTCATGAGCTCCACCAATTTACCTTCCCTAAGTTCAAGAGAAGATCCAATTAGGAAAGGCCGCCTTGAACTCCTCCCAAAGCACCACATTATTGACTCCCTTCTCCACATTCCATTGATTGTACCATATTTGTGCTACCCGTTTGAGTTGGAAGGCTGCCAACTCTGCCTTATCTTCCAACCTCACACCCATGATAGCTAAGACCATGTATACCTCATCAATGAACTCTTGAGGTTCCTCATCTATCTTAGACCTATAGAACTATAGGGGTTTCATCCTCATGAAGTCTCTCGCCCGAGAAGCCGGTGTAGGACCATAAGGCACTTGGGCCCCTTGGTTGGCTTGATTAGCCATAATTTGTGCAAGCAAAGTGAGAGCATCCTGAAGCTCTCCATGACCCAGTTGTTCCTCGAGTGTGCGGGCTCTTCTTCATCTTGTGTTAGGCATGATCTAGCATAACATAGAACAATCATTAGGAGGGAAAACCTTAACTCTATAACACAACTTGGAACATGAAGAAGGGAAATATTTACTAAAATGCCTCATAGCTTCCTACTTATAGTTGTGGCGCACAACACAACCATGTATAAGAATCTAATCAGTGTGGTTTGTTAGACTCTGGAGATCTAACAACCTAGTGCTCAACCAAGTTTGTTACGACCTAAGCCTAGGGCCTAGACGTGATACGGCGCATGGGGAACCCAAAGGGACCCCAAGCAAGCCTCTTAACATATCATCACACATCCTTGGTTGCGAAAGCAAGTAAATGACATAAAGATTAGAAACGAGGGCAAGGGACTATGGGGAGACTATCATATCATAAACATCAAGAAACAAGAGAGTCAAGGCTTATAGCATAGATACATAACATGTCCAACAACAACTCTACTACATAAATAATTGTGGGGGCCAAGACACACAATCGGGCTCATCCTCTTAGTCAAAATATACAATAAAGGAAGAGAGTAGCAATACAGAGCATAAGAATATAGGCCAATGTCTCCAGAATGGAGGACTCACTAACAAGCTTGGGAGAAATCCTAATAGACACGTGGAGGTGGAGGATGATCAAACGGTGCTCCAGTTTATACATGGTGACATCGTGTAGGCATAGAGTATGCGTTAGTACATTTGAATATACTAAGTATGTAGGATGCAATGCAACAAGAGATAAGTAACATAATCAAACTGCATAAGCATAGGCAATGAGTAGCGTATAACAATATGGCATGCATGTGAGATGCTATGTAGAAAATCATGCTTATATATGACATAATACATGTGTAGAAAGAGACCACTATCATATTGGTGGAACGTCGCGCCCTACAACCCTTGTTGATTGAGGTACCAACCCCATCAATTGGTTGGTGGAACATCGCACCCTACCACCCTTGATGACCGAGGTACAAACCCCCCGACATGGTTATCAAGGTACAAACCCTCCGACATAGTTGGTAGATCGTCCACCCTACCACCCTTGGTTACCGACGTACAAACCCCCGACATGGTCATCAAGGTACAAGCCCCTCGACATGGTTATCAAGTTACAAACCCCCTTGACATGGTTACCCGGCGCACAACCCCCTAGTAGGGCATGGTCACATTCCAACACTACATAGGAGAAAACCATATACATACGTTCATTACATCATCATATAGTCATTAAACTCATAAGGCATGCATTGCGCCTTCAATTCCTCAAGATAACCATAACTGGACATTTTATCAAACACTTGGCTGGTGTGTAGTGCTAGCGTAAAACCATAAAATTTAGGGATGAAATTATGCAAGAAAATCCAATGTAAAACTATCAATCAATATTTGGTAACACCCTCAAGCAATATACATCAAAACCCTTCATCAAATATCACCATAGACCTTAGATTCATAGCTCAAAACATAGTAAAACAATCACAATTTCATAAGCCCCAACATTGTGTGCAGTGAATTTTATAATAAGTAAGACCCCTGAGTAAATCAACTTTAAATCATGCAAATGTGAGTAAAAGGAAGCTTTGGCATCATGGCTGAAAGGAGCCCATGAAAGAAACCCACATACCGTAGCTTTGGAAAATAGCTTGATGAAGCTTGGAGATGGAAACTTGAAGCTTGAATGAGAACCTTAGAATCCGGATGAGTTTTGAGACTTGAATTTAGGAGTAAAATATTTGGCTAATGGTTTGAGTAAGTATTGGGGAATGTTTTGAATGATATGAGGGTGAATGATGGCTAAGTATAGGTATTTTCACGTTTGGAAATACTTATGCCCAAGACTAAAATTTCTTGGACCTAACATGAAAAACATTTCACAAAATGAACTGAGGCGAGCCCAAGCTGCATCGCTCCTTAGGCGCGAAAACCTCACTGGAAATTGACATTTTGGAAAATCAAAATTTGATACGATTGCTCTTAAATTGGAGTTAGACCCATTCCCTACTCAATTTTGACCCCCTGAACAAGAATATGAAGTCAGATTTTTGATATCATGCACGGATTTTGAGATATATGAAAATTACGATTCCAGAAACTTTCGAGGCACATTTTCGGGAACTTATTGGGGTCGTTTGAATATCTCTCTCTTGGGAACATTCGTCCGCGAATGTCAGAGAAACGTATATGAGAAGAGTAATCATGAAATAATCAGCCCCAACAAGAAAGCAACAACATACTTAAAACATCATTTTCAAAGTCTCATCATAAGTGTAAAATCACCATTTCCTTTATCAATGTAAACATGAATATGTGCAAATAACTTAGGGGCTGGAACATGGGACATGAAACTACATAAAAGGCTTGGAATTAGTATCTTGGGCTTGAGTAGGATGGAAGGTGAGGGTATCGATTTTGCATATCCGCTTCGGCCTCCCAAGTAGCACTTTTGACTTGTTGATTCCTCCAAAGGACCTAACATCCTTGTCGCTCAACCTCTTCCCTTGCCTATCCAAGATCGCTAATGGAACCTTTTCATATGAAAAGTTATCTTCAACTACCCCTACAACATCAAGAGGCACAATAGTATTAGGATCACCCAGACACTTCCTCAACATAGAGACATGAAAGACCAGATGAACCAATTCCATTTCACTAGGCAAATCCAACTCGTAAGCCACCTTACCAATCCGCCTTTTCACCTTATAAGGACCCATATATCTAGGGCTCAACTTGCCCTTCTTACCAAGATGACCACACCCTTCATGGGTGACACATTTTAATAGACCCAATCACCAACCTTAAACTCAAGCTCTCTCCTTCTCACATTGGCATAAGACTTTTGGCGACTTTGGTCTGTTCTCAGCCTCTGTCTAATCATCCTTACTTTCTCCATAGCATCCACAACCAGATCCGGACCCAACAAAGCCATCTCTCTAACCTTAAAACACCCAACTGGGGATCTACAACATCTATCATAAAGAGCCTTAAAAGGAGCAATTCTGATACTAGATGATAGCTATTGTTACAAACTCAATCAATGGGAGATGATCATCGCAACACCCTTAAGCTCCAATACACAAGCCCTAAGCATGTCCTCAAGTGTTTGGATAGTTCTTTCAGCTCGGATATCCACTTGAGGGTGACAATGCCATACTAAGCTTTACCTTGGTTCCAAGACCTCTTTAAACGACCTCCAAAAGTGTGAAGTGAATTCTGCACCACATTCCAGTAAAATGGACAAAGGAACCCCCTGCAACCTCACCAAGTTCATTGTTGTACAAACTTACATAATCTTCAGCCCCATTGGTAGCCTTAACCTATAGAAAGTGGGCCGATTTTGTCATCCTATCAACCACAACCCATAGAGAATCAAAACCCTTTCTAATCTTGGGCAACCCAACTACAAAATCTATATTAATCTTTTCCCACTTTCGACTAACAATATCTATGTCTTGGGTTAGGCCACCCGACCTTTGATGTTCGATTTTGACTTGTTGGCAACAACGGCAACCGGATACAAATTTGGCAATGTCCCTCTTCATGCCTCCCCACCAATACACCACTCTCAAATCTCTATAGATCTTAATAGACCCCAAGTGAATAGAGTAAGAACCATGAGCCTCATCAAGAATCTTTTCCTTCAAGCCATCAACACAAGGAACACACAACCTACCTTAGTACCTAAAGCACCATCTTGCCCTTGGGAGAAAATATCCTCCTTACCATCTTTTTCTAATGCCTTTAATTCTAATTATGAGGGATGAAGATGTTGCTTAGCTTTCACCTCCTCAACCAATGAAGATTTAGAACCATCAACAACAACACCTCCATCACCACCCTCTTCAAACCTATCTCCCAATCTAGCCAATCGATGGACCTCCCTAGCCATCCCTATGCCACCATTATCAACATAAGCTAGGCTACCTATAGAGATCCTACTCGAAGCATCCGCCACCACATTAGCCTTACTGGTATGATATTGTGCACTCAAGTCATAGTCCTTAAGAAGTTATAACCATCTCCTTTGTCTCAAGTTGAGATCTTTTGGGGTGAAGACATATTGGAGGATCTTATGATCGTTGAACACAACAATATGCATGACGATGGCTAACTCAAGATCACGGGTATGATAATTCTTTTCATGCACTTTGAGTTTTCTAGAAGCATAGGCTATCACCTTGGCGTTTTACATCAACACACAACCAAAACCAACCCGGGAAGCATCACAATACGCACGAATCCCTTTAACCCTTGTGGTAGTGACTGTGTAGGAGCGGACACAAGCTTATCTTTCAATGTTTGGAAACTCCTTTCATACTCATCGGACCACACAAATTTGGCTTTCTTTTGAGTCAACTTCTTCATGGGAGAAGAAATAGAAGAGAACTCATTCATAAACCTTTGATAGTAACCCGCTAAGCCAAAAAAGCTCCTAATATACGATGGGGTCAATGGTCAAGGCCAATTTCTAATAACATCCATCTTCTTAGGGTCCACCTTAATACCATCCCTCGAAACTACATGAGCTAGAAATATTCAACCAAAATTCACATTTCTCATACTTAGCATATAAATTTTTTGCCCTCAATCTTTGCAACACAACCCTCAAATAAGCCTTGTGCTTCCTCCTCACCATGAGAATAGATCAAAATGTCATCAACGAATACCACAACAAATGAATCAAGGTAGGGTTTAAAGACCCTTTTTATTATATCCATGAAGATGGTCGATGCATTGGTCAACCCAAAGGATATCACAACAAACTCATAATGCCCATACCTAGTCAAGAAATTTGTCTTAGGAATATCACACTCCCTCATGTTCACTTGATGGTACCTGGACCGAAGATCAATCTTAGAGAAGTGGCTAGCCCCTTGCAATTGGTCAAACAAATCATCTCTTCTTGGAATAGGATACCTATTCTTGATGGTGACCCTATTAAGTTGCTAGTAGTCAATGCACATTCTGAGAGACTTATCCTTCTTCTTAATAAAACAACATTGGTACACCCCAAGGTGATTGGCTAGGTCTAATGAAACCCTTTCCCAATAAGTCCCTAATTGCTCCTTCAACTCCTTCAACTCTGTTGGGGCTATACAGTCGGACTGAGTATTGGGAAGGAGGTCTATACCAAAATCTATTTCCCTTTCAGGAGGAACACCAGGGAGGTCATTTGGAAAAATATCAAGGAATTCATTTACAACCAGAACCGACTCTATGGGAAGTACTTTGGACTCCACATCCCTAACCCTCACAAGATGATAAAGACACCCCTTAGAGATTAACTTACGGGCTAAATGCAAGAGGTGAACGTACCTTTGGCCACCACATCATGACTGTTCCACTCAAGGATGGGTTCATTTGAGAATCGGAACTTGACCCTACGGGTTCCACAATCAATAGAAGCATAGTATGCATCAACCAATCCATTCCAAGAATAACACCAAAATCAACCATGTCTAACTCCACAAGATCGCAAGGCAATATTTTATGCAAGATGCAAATGGGACAATTTCTATAGACCTTTCTAGCAATAATAGATGGACCAATATGACTAGACACCTCATATGACTCACAAAATAATTCAAGCTCAACATGGAACTTTTTGGAAATAAAAGGAAAGAGTGTGACCCCGATCAATCAATGCATACACATAAAAATCAAAGACTTTTAACATACCGGTGACAACATCGAGTACCTCATCAACCCCTTGCCTCCCATGCAAAGCATAAAATCGATTGTGCCTTGGGGTACCATCTTGTCGACCACCTCTACCCAAAGGAACCACATTAGCAGCCCAGCATTGAGGACGAACATCTTTACCCTTATCACGATCACGAGGGCATTCAAACCTTTTGTGACCCACTTCCCCAGAACCATAACATGTATTAGTGTCTCTCAAGCATGGGCTTTTATGACCCTTACCACATCTTGGACACACATCATTAAGAACAACAATACCAATACCTTGGGCCCTTGGGAAGTCATTGGCCAACCCCCTATTAGAAGCATGAGAAGACCCTTGGCCTTCGTGGAACCGGCCACCCCTTTGGCTTTGGAACATGCCATCAAAATGGGCCCTCTTGGCCTCATGAGCCCTTCTCTTCCTCAACTTCTCCTCTTTCATTTGTTCAGTATAGGTCATCAAATGGGATACATCCATGTCACTAATCAACATGGCGGATCGGCATTCCTCACTCACCAAGTCGGATACACCCATCACGAACTTATTCATTCTAGGCCTTGAGTCTTCAACAAAGTGGGGAGCATATTTAGTGAGTTGAGTAAACTTGAGGGCATACTCCCTCACACTCAAAGATCTTTGTTTCAAGGTTATGAACTCCACCAATTTAGCTTCCCTAAGCTCAATAGGGAAGAAACAATTAAGAAATGCCTCCTTCAACTCCTCCTAGAGCATCACATTGTTTACTCCCTTCTCCTCCTTCCATTGATTGTACCATATTTGTGCTACCCCTTTGAGTTGGTAGGCTGCCAACTCCGCCTTACCTTTCGACCTCACACCCATGATAACCAACACCTTGTCGCCCTCATCAATGAACTCTTGAGAGTCCTTATCTACCTTAAACCCATATAACTCCAAGGGATTCATCCTCATGACGTCTCTCACCTGAGAAGTTGGTGTAGGAGCATAAGGGGCTTGGGCCCCTTAGTTGGCTTGATTAGCCACAACTTGTGCAAGCAAAGTGAGAGCATCCCAAAGCTCTCCATGAGTCGGTTGCTCCTCGGGTGTGCGTGCTCTTCTTCCTCTTGTGTTAGGCATGATCTAGCAAAGCAAAGAACATTTATTTGGGGGGGGGGGGAGGAATCTTGCTTCAACTCTATAGCACAACTTGGAACATGAAGAAGGCAAACATTTCCTAAAAACGCCTCATAGCCTCCTACTTGTAGTTGTGGTACACAACACAACCATGAATAAGACTCTAATCGACGTAGTGTGTTGGACTCCGAGGATCTAACAACCTAGTGCTCTGATACCAAGTTGTCACGACCCAAGCCTAGGGCCTAGATGTGACACGACACATGGGTAACCCAAAGGGACCCCAAGCAAGCCTCTTAACATATCATGGCACATCCTTGGTCACGGAAGAAAGTAAATGTCATAAATATTAGAAACGAGGGCAAGGGACTAAGGGGAGACTTTCATATCATAGACATCAAGAAACAGGAGAGTCAAGACTCATAGAATAGATACATAACATATCCAATAACACCTCTACTACATAGATAATAGTGGGGGCCAAGACAAGCATCAGGCTCACCCTCAAAAAGAAGAGAGTAGCAATACATAGCATAAGAACATAGACTAATGTCCTCGGAATGGAGGACTCATAAACAAGCTTGGGAGAAATCGTATTAGCCACATGGAGGAGGAGGAGGATCAAATGGTGCTCCGGTTCCTACATGGTGACATCATATAGGCATAGAGTATGCGTTGGTACGTCTGAATGTACTAAGTATATGGGATGAAATGCAACAAGAGATAAGTAACATAATCAGAATGCATAAGCATAAGCAATGAGTTGCATATAACAATATAGCATGCATGTGAAATGCTATTTAGTAAATCATGCTTATATATGATATAATACATGTGTAAGAAAAGACCTCTATCATATTGGTGGATCGTCTCCCATCCGAGGTGATTGAGGTACCAACCCCTCAACTTGGTTATCGAATATACCACCTTCTATCCTAGGTGATTGAGGTATCAATCCCTCAATTAGATTAATGAGGTATCAACCCGTCATTTAGGTTAATGAGGTATCAACCCTTCAATTAGGTAAATGGGGGTATCAACCCAACAATTAGGTTAATGAGGGGTCAACCCCTCAATTTGGTTAATGAGGTATCAATCCCTCAATCAGGTTAATGAGGTATCAACCCCTCAATTTGGTTAGTGAACATCACACTCTCCATCAAAGTGGTCATCTCACAACACTATAGAGAAAAATACCATAGATATACATGGTCATTCAACTCATATGCCATATTAGGCCTAACATAATCCGGACATTTTATCAAACACTTGGCGGGTGTGTAATGCTAGTGTAAAATCATGCAATTTAAGAGTGAAATCATGCAAGAAAATTCAATGTAAAATCACCCTTCAATACTTGGTAATATCCTCAAGCAATATACATCAAAACCCTTCATCAAATCCCACAATGGTTCATAGATTCATACCTCAAAGCATCCAAGAATATAGATCATGAAATAGTGAAGTAAACACATCTTAAACTCATGTAAATCAGCCCACCAACATCATGGTAAAAACCCATCATGGGTAACTTGTAAATCATATCAAACTTCACAATAGTTCATATATTTCATAGTTTGAATCATGTATAGTCTCAATAGACAAAGATCACATCATAGTATAAGCTCAAAATAGATATTTATGAATAATCAACAATATTTGACAAAACTCCAACATATTTCATGCTCATATTTCACAATAATAGATACCCATAAGAAATAAAACTTGAAACCATGTGATTTTCATAAAAAGAAAGATTGGACTTCATGGGTGAAAGGAACCCATGAATAAAACCCACATACCTTAGACCTTGAATTTCTTGAAAATTGAGTTGTGAAAGACTTGAAGTTTTGAAGTGGGTCTTGGAGTCCAAAGCTTGCTCTTGAGTTTCCTTGAATTTGTATTGGGGTGTTGATGGAGGCTCGTGAGAGAATTTGAGAGTGAATTCCAATTGGGAGGAGTGAACTTGATCTTTGGGAGTAGGGTAAGTCTTTAGGAAGTTTTAAGATAGCAAAGAAATCCCAAAAAGACCAATAGAAATAACTAAATTTACAAAATGCCATAAATGAAATGGAATTTGGCAAAAACCCATATATACCCCTACACATACGAGTTCTACGAAAATCGGCATAATTTCTTCATTCGAACTCTAAATAAGGTGAAACCAAGTGAATTGGAAAGCTAACTCAAAGAGATTTAATTCGGTAAGTAGTGGGCCACCGAGCTCTTTGTGTGCTAAGAGATATGCCCCTTTAAAGTTGACCCTCCTACTGATACTTATGCAAAACTTAGCCAACGGAAATTTCTCTGAACGTGGCTTGATGTAAGGGACCCACGATGGTCTTAAACGACATAAATAAGCTTGACTTAGATTTGAATGAGAGATTGAAGCTTGAATGAGTTTCTTGAGATCCAAAATGTGTTTGGGATACTTGAATTTGGATGAAATATTTGGCTAAGTGTTAGAGAGGGTTTTGGGAAATGTCTTCAATGATATGGGGTTGAAAAATGACTAATTGTAGGTTTTTTTTACGTATGGGGAGGCTTAGGCCCAAGACCCAAAGGCCTTGGACCGGAACAAGAAAACTGGCCAACAATTACTGCGCTTGGGGCACACTTGGTCACTGGAATTTGCCAACTTTTGAAATTTTGAATTTTGATATGGTTGCTCTAAAATTCGGGTTAGACTCCTACCCACTCAATTTTGCCCCCTAAACAAAAATATGAAGTCAGATTTTTGATATCATGCACGGACTTTAAGATATATGGAAATTACGATTCCGGGCACTTCCGAGGCAAATTTTCGAGCACTTTTTAGGGTCGTTTCAATATCTCCTTCTTTTCCAATCTACTCATGCCTAAGGTATTAGCTTCTTCCTATTCCAAGTGGTCCTAATTCTTACTCTTGTGTGTCATGACATGACATGCATACATGTGACTGAAAATGATTTTTGGCACTTGGAGATTAGTTTCGGAAAGTTTTTTACTAAGGTGAAACTTTATGGGCATCTCCACGGGCGTTTGCTCACCACGGGCCGTGTGGAGGGACTTTAAAATGACCCTTGGCCTTGTGTATCAAGTGTTGGCCTTAAATTGGAGTTTAAGACTAAGGCACGAACCAGATGACCCCACACTATCCCTGGGGTGGCTTGTGTGATATATCATTGGCCATGAAAACCACATTTTGGCTAAGGCTTAAACCACGTGAACATCTCACGGACTATATACCTCCTCAAGGTCCGTATAGGCCTCCGTATTGGTGTTGGTATGAAAATTTTATGAGTAAATCACCATCCCGATACTGTGTCAATGGAGAATTTTCCTAAGTAAGGTATCACAGGAGGCCACACGGTCCATGTGACCTCTACATGGGCCATGAGGAGCTCCATGTGGATGTTAGTGTACAAATGTTCTAAGTATTGAATTACTGTCTCGGTCCTTCATCAGTGGAATTTTTTGTAAGTGTTGGATCAAGGATGGGGTACATGATCCGTGTGCCTTGGTACGGATCGTGGTGCTTCCATACGGGACCCTGGCAACATTTTCTCATCTATTTCATTAATGGCATTCTTGTAATTTTGGATACTCCTAAGGGTGTTATGAGACTTTCTATGCCATCCTAAGATATTCAAATGACCTATACTCATCTTTTCTTATTCAAATTCATTCTCACACTTAGAATTATATTCAAGCTCTCTCCTAAGAACACCCCTAAGGTAAACCTTTGAAGATTGACTTTGAGATTAAGGAAGGGCTCTATTCTTCATCAAATTTCTTCTTGGTTAGCTAAGGTATGTGGGATTGATTCATGGTCCCTTTCAACCATGAAGACCCCAAACTCTTTTACTTTGGTTTTCATGAAATTGAGCTTACTTTTTATTTATGGGTTTTTAAGATTATAGTTTATTTAATTCAATTGAGATATGATCTATGTTTTCTTGTTGATTTTAAAGTGATTTAAGCTTTAATATGTTGAATTGCATGATTATTATGAAGATTTGGATGTACATTGTCCCTTTAAAGTTTGATTTAAGCATGGGTAGTCTAAATTGTTGTTTGAATGTTGATTTTACTTATGGTTTACCTGAATTTCATATTATATTATTGATTAAATATTTGAATCTCCATAGCCCATGCTATTCTCTTATTAGTCATGGCATATGCATTCATGAGCATTTAATTTTGATGAACATGACTCCATGGGTTAAGCACTGTGACACCCGATGAAATTACCAAAATACCCCTAGAAAGGAGACATGCACATACCGCATCTTCCCAAGCTCCAATGGAAAATCCGAGATTAAATTTGCAATCAGCACAAAAAATTGAGTGGGAGAGAGGTCTCGATCGGATTTTAGAGCGACCGAGTCAGAAGAAAATTTCTCGTAATTAAAATCGAACTAGTGCGAGTGCGTGCCCAGGGTGTAACATGCCTGGGACGCAGACCTACACTTGGTGATTTCTCTTATTTTCTTGAAAATAATGTGTTCTAAGAATTTGGTGAAATACACGTCTCCGCCCAAGGCGCGACGTGGACATGGTGTTACTGGGTGCGTTTTCTTCTTTTATTTCTAAGGAAGGATAGTTTTGACTTTTTTCACCCTTTTTAAGCCTAAGCTAGTCCGTTTTCACCTAAATAAACCCCTAGAATGAAACTTTTCATGTTATTAACATTAAAACATTCCAACGATTTCAGAGCGTATATTCAAGAGGCAAAATTAGGGCTTTCAAGAATCCTTCCCAATTCTTCCAAGAAGTTGATTTCTAAAGTATGTAAGAACATCCAAATGTAGTCTACTATTATTTTAGAATCTTTGATCACTAGTTTCCACCTAGGATCACAAGTATAACTTGAGATCAAAGTTTCCTCCATTACTAGTCAATTTCATCCAAATATTTGTTCATGCATTCTTTTTTATAAAAATCACGTCTTTTACTGATTTAGCACTAAACTAAGCTATTAAGACAAGAATTACAGTTATGGTTGAAATTATGAGAACCCTATATCTGTTTCACGATAAATTATTGTAATCTCAATTTTGAGTTAAGTTTAAGAAGTACTTTGAGTTCTTGTATTTGCAACACATCTAAGAAACAAAGATGATGTTGAAATATCTTGCATTGATACAACTTTCAGATAAAGAAAAGAGTTAAGTTGAGCAAGAATATTCTTTCAAGTATGAGCCTATGATTAATATTTTTGGGAGTAATATTAAGCACCGATTTGAGTGAGAGTAATAATAACTTGAACTCATAAACAATGTAGCCAGCGTAGGATAGGATTGTAGCAAAAGGACAACTCCTCATTGCCACTGAGATGGCCCAGTTTTGGGATGGATCCACTCCCCTAGTTTTTGATCCTTACCTTGGCAAAGTATGGGATGGCTCTGGCAGCATGGGCAAGATGTTATACCATCACGAAGCTCATACTAGAGGTTGTCGGTTAGAGAAACTCCCTAAGTTAAAGCAAGCTAGTTTCTACATACAGACTTTTAGCATATTTTCTATTTCAGCATGTACTGCATTTATTACCTATGCTATCTTATTTTGCAACATGTTTTAAATTGCTTGGGTATAGTGCCTTATCCTGAGTTCTATTTAGTAATCTTTATATTGTACATTCCACGTACTGGCATCCTCTAGACCTGCATCGTATTATGATACAGATGTAGGTGATAGAATTCCTTAGCAGATGCTCCATTGAGGACCAACCATCCATCTAGCCATTGGTGAGGCCTCTTCTCGGCCAGAGGCTTTTGAAGTCTTTATCTATGTTTTTTCTGTTTTTTTGTGTAGTTCTTTCAGTTGTGACTACTGTGGGCCTATCCCGACAATTTCTTTAGATTATTCTAGTTAGAGATTCTAAGGGACTATGTGATAGGTTTTTCAGATCTCTTTTCTTTTTCACTTATTATTGGGATATTTCTCTATTCAGTTTACTTAGACATTTTAGTTTTCTCAGGTTATTATATCTATGCCTTTCACTTATTCTTTAAGTCTTCCACTGAATGAGGTAGCCAGTCCAAGTGGTTCACTTGGGACCAGAAATGTTCGGGGTGTCGGCCACACCCAGGGTGTAAACTCGGGGCATGACAAACTTGGTATCAGAGCATAGAGTTCAAGTTCCTAGGGAGTCTACAGAACTGTGCCTAGTAGAGTCCATATTATTGGTGTAAAACATGCCACATCCATAGTACGGAGGCTATAGGATAGTAGGAAGTGTCACTATCAATTGTTATTTACTCTCGTGCTTTAGAGTTTACCTCTATTAAGTCCCTTCTAACTCATGCATTCATTCTTTGTTTTTCAGATCATGCCTCCACATAGAGTCGTTGGACCAGCAAGGGGCAGAGGGCGTCTAGCCCGGCAGAATGCAAACCAGCCAGGGCTAATTCTTGAGGGACCTAGAGGTCCAACTGTGCCTATCGAGCAACCACTGCAAGCGAACATCTCGAATGTTGAGCTCCGCCAGGCCATGCAGACTTTGGCAAATGCAGTCACTACACAGAAAGGTCGACAGGGAGATGGAATTATGGTTCAGATACCACCAGGGTTCGTGAGTTGGCAGGAATGATGGTTCAGATACCTCCAGGGTTCGTGAGTTCCTAAAGATGAACCCACCTAAGTTCATAGGGTCTAATGTGAAGGAGGATCCTGAGAACTTTATTGATGAACTCCAGAAAATATTTCAGGTTATGCACACATGTGATGCTGAGCAAGTTGAGTTGGCTGCCTACCAGCGCAAAGGAGTAGCTAGACTTTGCTTTGATCAATGGAAAGGACGCAGAGCAGAAGGGGCGCCATTTTGAGTTAGGCTGTGTTTGAGGAGGTCTTTCTGGGACAGTATTTTCCTAGAGAGTTTGGGTAGGCTAAACTGAGGGAGTTTCTGAATCTGAAGTTGGAAGCTATGAGCGTGTGAGAGTACAACCTTAAGTTCACTCAACTGTCGCATTATACTCCAACGATGGTGGCGGACATGCGCACTAGGATGAATTTATTTGTGTTAGGACTCTCTCAGATGACTAAGAGAGGGGTAGAAATGCTATGCTGATTAGGGATATTGACATAACTCACTTGATGACTTTTGTGCAACAAGTAGAGGAGGAGAAATGCAAGATAAGGAGGAGTTCAGAAGAAATAGGGCCAAGACATCAGGCCAGGAGACAAGTAAGAGAGGGGCTGGAAATGGCAATCACTCATCCTTTCAGCCTAAGATATCTTGACCAGCTCCCTCATCCGCTAGAGCACTACACGAGGGCCAGGAATGAGCAGGGATCACAGAACCGCAGATTTCAATCCAGCCAGTCACAGGGGAGCATAGCTCAAGGATCTACTCGTTACCTAGTTTGTGGTAAGTGTGGCAGGTCTCATCTAGGAGAGTGTCTTATGGGCACAAGTGGTTGTTTCAAATGTGGTAAGGTGGGCACTTTTTAAAGGATTGTCTTATGGGAAGGTTAAAATGAGAAATAATAGATTTCAATCAGTTTCTTCAACACCTCAGGGTAAGCTAGTCCCGAGGGGGTGCTACATCAGGAGAAAGTAGGGGCAAAAATCACTTATATGCCATGGCCACCAGACAAGAGCACGAGAACTCACCAGATGTAGTTACGAGTATGCTCAAAGTCTTTATTTATGATGTCTATGCGTTGTTAGAGCTAGGTGCCACATTGTCATTTGTGACTCCCTATGTAGCTATGAAGTTTGGGATAAATCCAGAATGTCTTCTTGAGCCTTTTAGTGTTCCTACTCCTACTGAGGGTACGTCCTAGCCCAAAGAATTATAGGGGTTGACCAGTATCAGTTTATGATAAGGATATCATAGCTGATTTGGTTGAGTTAGACATGGTAGATTTTTGACGTCATCCTAGGCATGGACTGGCTTCATGTTGGTTATGCCTCAATGGATTGGAGAACTAGGGTGGTCAAATTTCAGTTTCCGAATGAGCCAGTCTTAGAGAGGAGAGGTAGCTCAGTTTTTCCTAAGGGCCAGTTTGTCTTATCTCAAAGACAAAAAGTTAATTTCCAAGAGGTGTATTCCACCTAGTTAGAGTCAAAGATTCTAATGAGGAGGAACCATCTCTCCAGTTTTTTCCAGTCATGAATGTGTTCGCAGAAGTTTTTCTTGAGGATCTTATCAGGAGAGATCTTCCCAGAGTCCCTCCTGATAAGAAAATAGACTTTGGGATAGATACCCTCCCAGATACTCAGCCTATATCTATTCATCCGTATCATATGGCTCCTTCAAAGCTAAAAGAATTAAAAATATAGCTAAAAGACCTCCTAGATAAAGGTTTCATTAGGCCAACCATCTCACCTTGGGGTGCTTTAGTCCTCTTCATACATAAAAAGGATGGCTCCATTAGAATGTGCATAGACTACCGTCAATTAAACAAGGTGACCATAAAGAACAAGTATCCTCTTTCCAAAATTGATGACCTATTTGACCAACTCCAGGGTGCTACTTGTTTCTCCAAAATAAACATCATATCTAGGTACCATCAGCTTAAAGTTAGAGAAAGGGACATCCCTAAGATGGTTTTCAGAACCCGCTACGGTCATTATGAGTTTTTGGTCATGTCATTTGGACTGACAAATGCACCAATGACTTTCATGGATCTTATGAATAGGGTGTTAAGGTCATACCAAGATATGTTCATCATTGTATTCATAGATGACATCCTGATCTACTCTCTTAAAGAGTTCTAGCATGTTGACCATCATAGAATTATCCTTCAGACCCTTTAGGACCAACAGTTGCATGCCAGATTTTCCAAATGCGAGTTTTGATTAGCATCTATGGTGTTTTTGGGTCATATTGTTTCTGGTGAAGGCATTCAAGTTGATTCTCCAAAGATTGAGGTGGTAAAGAACTGGACAAGGCCCACAACTCCAACAGAGATAAAGAGTTTCTTGGGCTTGGCAGGTTACTTTAGGTGTTTTTAGCAGGGTTTTCTTCTATCTCAGCTCCCTTGACGAAGCTAACTCAGAAAAAGGTTAAGTTCGAGCGGTCTGATGCTTGCAAGAAGAGCTTCCAAAAGTTGAAAACTAGGCTGACCATATCTCCGGCCTTATCCCTACCGAGGGAGCTGATGACTTTGTGGTATACTGTGATGCTTCCAGAATTGGGTTGGGATGTGTATTAATGCAAAGAGGCAAGGTTATAGAATATGCCTCCAGACAGCTTAAGACCCATGAAAAGAACCCACTCATGATCTTGAGCTTGCTGTTGTGGTCTTTTCTCTTAAAATCTAGAGACACTATCTCTACGGTGGGCATGTAGATGTATTTACATACCACAAAAGCTTGCAGTATGTATTCAGCCAGAAGGAGCTGAATTGAGGCAGAGGAGATGGTTGGAGCTATTGAAAGACTATGACATGACCATCCTCTATCACCTAGGTAAAGCTAGTGTAGTTGTTGATGCTCTTAGCAGGTTGACCATGGGGAGCACTGCACACATTGAGAATGAAAAGAAAGAATTGGCTAAGGAACTGCATAGGCTAGCGTGCTTGGGGGTGCAGACTGAAGATTCTGATGAAGGCGGTGCCATTATTAAAAATGGGGCAGAGTCATCCTTGGTGGTGGAGGTGAAAGAAAAGCAAGAAATGGATCCTATCCTCCTTTAGCTAAAAGAAGATGTTTAGAAATAGAAAGTATTAGTGTTTGCAAAAAGGGGAGATGGAGTCCTGAGATACCAAGGCAAATTGTATGTGCAAAATGTTGATGGTCTTAGAGACATGATTCTAGTTGAGGCTCATAACGTCAGATACTCTATTCACCCAGGTGCAACAAAAATGTATAGGGATCTACAGGAGGTTTATTGGTGGGGTGGTATGAAGAAGGGCATCGCAGAGTTTGTATCCAGATGCTCAAATTGCTTGCAAGTTAAGGTGGAGCATCAAAGACCTTGCAGTGTGGCCCCAAAATATTGAAATTCTAGAGAGGTAGTTGGTAATGTTAACATGGACTTCATAATAGGCTTACCTCGATCTCGCAAACAACACAATTCGATATGGGTCATAGTAGACAGAATGACCAAGTCAGTTCACTTTCTACTTGAGAAAACGACTGATACAGTTGGGACTATGTCAAACTTTACATTAAGTAGATTGTTAGGTTGCAAAGGGTTCCTATGTCCATTATTTCAGACAGAGGAGCCCTGTTCACAGCACAATTTTGGAAGTCCTTTCAGGAAGGGCTCGGTACAAAGGTGAAACGTAGTACATCCTTCCATCCCCAGATAGACGGGCAAGAGGAGCGGACCATACAGACCCTTGAGGATATGATGTAGGCATGTGCGATAGAATTTAAAGGTAATTGCGATTATCACTTACCCTTGATTGTGTTTTCCTATAACAACATTTTCCAGGCTAGCATACAAATGGCACCATATGATGCCCTTTATGGGAGAAGGTGTAGATCACCCATTGGGTGGTTTAAAGTTGTGAGGCAAGGTTGATAGAACCTGATCAGGCTATGGAGAAGGTGAAAGTTATCCAAGAAAGACTAAAGACAGCCCAAAAGTCAACAAAAGTCTTATATTGATGTTAGAAGAAGGGCCGCCCTATCATCCCGTGTCTCAACCAACCTTTTTCTTGTCTCCAAATCTCTCTTTTGGCTTTTGAAACTTCGATTCGTGACAGCTACTCATACGTGCCAAAGAGGCTTCCTTCCTGCCTTGACCCAGCTAAAGGTAAAGGTACGGATTAGGTGGCGAAGAAGAGATGGAGGAACTTTTGGAATTTGAGGTAGGTGATTGGTTGTACCTAAAGGTGTCACTGATGAAAGGAGTTATGAGATTCGAAAAAAAGGGAAGCTCAGTCCACGATTAATTGGGTCATACTAGATTATTAGGAGGATTGATAATGTGACATATGAATTGGAATTGCCAGCAGAGTTTGCTGTTATTCACCCAGTATTCCATATTTCTATGCTTAAGAAGTGTTTGGGAGATCCCACACTGGCTGTGCCTCTAGAGAGTATTGGAGTCAAAGACAACTTGACATATGAAGAGGTCCCAATGCAGATACTAGACCAACAAGTTTGCAAATTGAGGACCAAGGAGATTACTTAGGTAAAGGTATTGTGGAGAAACCAGTTCATTCACTGATTTGTATATAAAAATTGCAAAATACTAACCAAAAAAATGGAGTTAACCATAGTACACTATTAGTAAGCTAAAAAATATAATTTTTTGATAAAAGAACAATGGATTCAAAATAAAAATTTTGTTTAAAATACAAAAAGTCAAGAGTATCAAATTGCCTATTCTAATGAATTGTGATTCTTTCGGTGCTTGGACAGTTTGTGCGAGTCCTGATCGGCTTTAGTGGTGCCTCGCTGTCAGTGGTTAAACCTGTCACGAACTTTTTCATTCCATAGTTTCACAACAATGACGTGTATCTGATACGTGTTAGATCTGAATCAAGTGAACATGGAATACCAATGCCATCACTGAGAAACCCTGCATGTGTCCACAATTCCTACAAAATAATAAAAATAAATGAAACTTCGTGACATAATAAATATAAGAATAAATTATATTACATGTTGCCTTTAGATTGTTGTGGAATATTGCTAACATACAAGATTTCAAATGAGTCAAAATCTAAGTGCACGAGCTACCTGAAAAGATATACTAGATAAGATCTTATCATTATTTACTACATTAGCTTTATAGTGCTAATCAGTTATCTCATTTTGATAAATATCTCTAATGTAAGTATCATCTTAGGAAGTTAGTTACTTATTTCATGTATTTAAAGGCTGCTTCATATTCAATGCAAAATCATTTATCATTTTCTCCACAAGTTTATACAAAAACTAGGAGCAATATAGATGGTTTGACAAAGAAAATCATGAAATTAAGAACAATGATGAAGTTGACATGAACTTTCTGGAGATCCAAAATGAATTGCTAGAATCCATCATCAATTAGAACATGAATATGGAACTACCACACAAACATATGTACAAAGAGCATGGAATTAGACTCTAATGTCGTCATCGTCATCATCATCAGAAGAAACATAAAACTGAGTTGCGACTAGGAACAAACAGATGTTCAATAGGAAAAATCATAAAAATGAAGAACATAAATTTGTCGATATATAAATTTTACAGAACTGAATGTGTAAAAAGGACACACATGTATAAATCATAACCTCACTATCAATGCTCAACTAATAAAACTCTTTTTGTATATACAATGTATATAAATATAATAATTGATAAAGACTTAATTTATACAAAAGCATACCATTAAGATGAACTTTAGTGTGTAAAATCATATATATACTTTATTTGTATAGAATGAATTATAAGGATATACAACATGTATAATCTTAAAGTCTAACAGGTAAAGCTCATTCTCATGTAATATGAATTGTAAATAAAATAGCATGCTAATGAATACCTATTTGTATATAGGTGATTTGTAATTAAAAAAAAAAAAAGATTACAGGTGCTATATACATCATGTGTGAAAGCTAAACTCACAATCAAAACACTATTCTTTTTCAACATAAAAATCAAACAAGATGAGATATTCAATACCAATTTGAAATATGTGTGAATACGACAACACATCATTGAAACTCCTAAAATAATAAACTTCAAATATAAAGTTGACCTCCTAAATGTCACCCAAATCAACCCAAATTCAGAAATTCAGTTGCATATAGATATGATACATATGAAAATGAAAATATACAAAAAATAACCTAATTTATATAAATTATTATATATGGAAAATGACTTGTATAAGTTGAAATTGAACAAAAGAATACTTGAGATTCTTGCGATTGAGTTTGAAGTTGTGTTAGAAATAACGTCAACATTGTTGGGGTTGTCAATATGTTATACCTTTCTCATTTTTGAAGACCCAACTTTCACATCGTTTTTCTTCTTTACATGAACTGATTTGATGAACTTCATGTAATGTTTTTTAAATAATTTCTTGCATTTTTGTTGGATCATGTATATGCTTTGACCTAACCTCAAATTATTCATCTTGACCTGATTCAGCAGCGACTAGAGACCTAGCAATTGACCCTACAATGTCACCCAAATCTTGAGTTAGGCCAAGAGAAAAGGATGGAGATTCATCCATATTTTTCCCATAGAAGTCAATACCTTTAGTGATCCTCTTTGTTGGACTTTGCTACTCCATTGATTGAGAATACCCACTAATTTGGCTGTGAAAACGAAGCTTGGAGTTGAAAAATTATGAAGCTATGAGGTTAAATTGAAACTTATTCAAAACCAAGAAATTTGAAAAAAAAATTCTCCACTATTTAAGTCGTACCTGAAATGGCAAGAGGGAGATCTTTGTTTAGGATGAATATAACATTCTCTCACAATCTTTTTGAGAGATTTTAGGAAGAAAATTAGGAAGGAGAAAGTTTAGGGATTATGAATTTCTATAAGAGGGTGTTTTGAGTTTTTTTTGTAATGTTTTCATTTTATACTAATTTTATTGGTGGGGCCAACTTATTGTGACAATTTTTTTAAAAATATATCCATTATATATAATTAATCAAAACTATAACCATACTACTTAATTACTAGTGGTTCTTTGCTAACCGTGTAATTTTTCCATATTTTCAAGGGTTTAAATTATATGTGCAGTATTATTGTATTATTTCAAGTTCTTTGGTAGAGTGTATGAGAAAAATAATGCATGCATTAATAAGGTGTATTAGTAGTATCATATTTGATACATTTTTTAATGTAATACATAATTATTGCTTGCATTAGTTATATTCTATTGTGTACTAAGGTATATTACTAAGATAGTCAATTTGTAGGTATTAGCAATGCAAAGAGATTTAGTGAATGCATTATAACATGACTAAAGAAATTTCTCCTCAAAATCTTCTTTACATCTTTTTCACCATATTTGTGGAGGATGTCTTTGTAAATAAATAATTTTTTTAAAAATATTATGCAATAATGCTATTTTTAATACACCATAGCAAATAATGTATAAGAAATGTCTCATCATAATGAATGCAAGTATAACACTACAAACATTATGTAACACCCCACACCTTACAATACTAGTACAATTCAAAGGAAACATGACATGAAGTGGGCAAATTTACACTAAATTTTAAAAGTGCTTGAATCTCATGTTAACGGGCTATATGTGCGTCTAACGTTTAAAGGGGTCGAGTGAGTACATGTTTTGTGTCGAATTAAGGAGATTACGGCCTTAAATGAAGTAAAATAATTGAGGTGCTTGTAGGACTTAGTAAGCAAGTAGGTGAGTTACCTGCTTGCTTAGCTTAAGTTGTTATTTAAACGGAGACGAGGCTTGACGTTGAATTTGTCTAAGTTCGGTTACGAATAAAGTCTGTCTTAAGGGTGTAACTTTGGCCCATGTTTTAGCATCATAAATGAGCTACATGTTTAGCCTAAGAAGTGTAATAAAAAGGGCCCAAACACAATACAAAACACCTTACGAATTAGGCCCAAAACCAAGTGAAGGAAATGTTGGAGAATTTGGCAGCCCAATTCCATCTACTTGGTAATCCATTTAGGCCCAAGTCCAATGATCAAGATGCTGCATAAGAAGCTTAATAATACGTGGCTTAAGATGGTCAAATGGTCAAGAGTAAGTCGGTCAAGTAGTAGTATAAAAGGGACAACAACCAGCTCACAATTTCATTTCAACTTAGACAAAGAAAAAAATCTGTTT
>JAPFFP010057991.1:0-27898 GCA_026153255.1 Solanum medicagineum | reverse complement strand
TGAACTTAGCATCTGCCGGTAGAGGGGCCAGTACTATAGAACTGGTAACATCCATCGCCATTAGGTCCAATCGATACTGATTCCAACCATAAACATTTGCATTGAAATCTCTAAGTAGTGGCCGGTTAACCCTTGGTGGTGGATTCTCCTATCTTCTTAACTCTTCCTCATTTGCATGCATATCCTCCTCAACCGCAATGTCCTCATTCACTTGAGCCATCTTTCTTGATAATCAATGGATCTCCAAATTTAGTGAGCTAAGGAAGTGCCTTGGCTCCGTGTGTTGGACATACAACCTAGTACACCCTGCAAAAGAAATCAAACAACAAAAACAAAAAAAAAAGTAAAGTACAAGACACTCTAGAAATTAACATTAGGACTAAGTAATAGTGAAATCAAATCAAAACCTAGCCATATTCCCCGACAACGGTGCCATCATTTTTTGTGATGGTCACGCTCCAATAAGAAAGAGTTCACTATCAGTAATTAACCTAACCGAGGTTAGGGTCGAATCCACAGGGAATACAAGGCTTGACTATAAGATTTCACTATTTATCATTTCTAGTATCTATAACTATAATCTCTAAATAGGAGGGAGGGGGGGTTTGATTCAAAAACAACATAAAATAAACACTAATTAAAATGCAGGAAAACACTCAATTTTGGGGACAACTTGGGAATTGTGTTTCCCATGGTTAGTTGAATAAATTACCCTAGATAACGTAACTACAATTAGTTAATCGCATGCAAGATGATAACTTAGGTTCTTCCAGCCCTCTTGTGAACGTGAAGGTCGAATTTCACCATGGCGCTTGGTCGGCTACCATGGCGTGCCAACTAACTGTTACCTATTGTCCCAGTCAACCTCCCCTTAGTCAGGTTTGGTCGATTAGACGGGAAGACATCAATCAAATCCTGTCATCTACTTCCCTTTTCCTATTCCTCACTACCTTGGTCGGGATCGTGATAGTAGGCGGGGTTTGGTGTTGGCCACCACCAAACAACATTAATCATGAAGGGAAATAGACAATACATGCAAAGCCCCAACCATAGACATGCAAAAAAACCTAGGTCATCTCAAGTCAACTACCCATGGTTTCCACAACCCAGGTTGTAGGTGCTTAGCTACTATTGGCTAAGATAAAACACACAAATATGAAAATAATAGACGTAGTTGAGAGTTTCACTAATAACAATGAAGGAAATAGGCACCACAAGTTGCAAAGCCACAAGCTTGATCAATCAAGAATGATTACAAGGCAAGATTTGCAATCCGCAAAATGGGTAACTCTAAAAACCTAAGAAAAGATCCAAAATGTAATGGAGAAATGTCTATTGTTCGAACTCTCCCTCAAAATCCTAACTTAAACTATTTATAGCATTTACAAAACAACCCTAGGAATTAAGCAGAAAAGACAGCTGGCATCTAATAAATTTCGCAGTTACGACTCGTATGTTGGCCTACGAGTCATAGTCGGGGTCTCGTATCAGGTTCTTGGCATCTTGGACTGAACTGGTATGACCCATAGGTATGAGTCGTTACTTGAGCTACGACTCATATGTTTGTCTCATAGTCTTGGTCTTCAGTTTTCTTGGTCCAACATTTTGGCCTTCTGATTCTTGCTACAAGTCCACCTATACGAGTCGTAGTGTGTCTTACGACTCGTAGGCTGGGCTTCATAGGGGTGACCTTCACTTGGTAGATTTCTGACTTTTGGTCTCTGATTCCTACTATGACATAACTTATGACTCGTAGGAGGGCTCGTACGGCCTATGCTTCAGCGAAATCTGCAACTTTTCTTTAAAATCATGCCAACCTAACTCTTCTGCAAGATTAACACAAAAATACATCAAAACACTAAAAAGTCGCTTTAAGAACTCACAAAATCCCTTGTTTCAAGCATCAAATGTGATGTATTTTGACAACACATCAGTAGACTTCAACTTCAGCAAATAGCCCCTCACTAAAAATCCTCATGAAACCTATCTACGACTCGTAACCTGGACTACGACTCGTAGATAGTCTCGTACAACAGCAAAAATCAGCAACTTCTGTAATTTTTTCTCCAAATCATGGCCAACCTCTAATCCTACAAATCTAAACATAAAAACATATAAAACCCAAAAATATCGCATTGAGAACACACAAAATCCTATGTTTTAAGTATCAAAAGTGTTGTATTTTGGCAGCACATCAACAACTAACAATGCTAGGTTAATTAGGTGTTGTTAAATATTTGGTACATGTTAGGCTCAAACATTAGGAACATGGGATTATATCATAGCTTTGGTTGGTCATTTTAGGCTAAATGGACTGTTAAGAACAATGGCCTAAGATCCTTTCCTAATCCAATCAATCTACAATCTCACTTATAGTAGCAGGGCAAGTTCTAAATTAGTACAAAACACATGAATCTAGCAAATCAGGCTCACACTCACATGGTACTGCATACATTATCAATAAAAGACTCTCAGATCATGCTTTTTATCTCAATTACCCTTGCTTATCAGAACAAACATTGTCACACTCCTAAACATGCATGGTTGCTATCCAATTACTAATCAAAATTTTTTGTGGGTGTCATTTTTCAAGCAAAACACCATATCATGCTATATGCCACAAGTATTGGTATTCTATGCTACAAATACTATCAAAACATCCTAAACATATCGGTTCAATAGAAAGTAAATATCCACAGGGAAAAAGAACACATGCAAGAAAACTTGAGGATAAAATATTAGGATAGTTATGGATCCAAGCTACTCAGACTTCACTGAGGCCCATAACTACTCACACCCTATCAAAAAAGAAGTACCTTGTCCCCAATGCATAAAATCAAAGCAAAATAAAACATATAGGGTCAAAATACATACCTAGGCGCCTAAGTGCCAGTGTTCCTTGGGTTGCCTCCCAAGCAGCGGTTGATTTATTATCGCGGCACGACTTGGACAAGTTTGTTACTCAGACTTCACCAATTGCCCAAACTTCACTCTTCAAATCATCTAGATACTTCATGGACTGACAACTATTGAAGATTACTTCTTTTTCATTCAGTTTAAACCTGAGTTGATTGATTTTCATATCCACTAGTGCTTGCCCAGTGGCTAGGAACGGTCTTTCCAAGATGATTGAGACATCGAAGTCAACTTCACAATCTAGGTACACAAAGTCTATAGGGAATATGAACTTTTCAACTTTTACCAGTACATCATACAGTATCCCCATAGGCTTCTTCACTGTGCGATCCGTCATCAACAACCGCATACTAGTTGGAGTAGGGGCTCCCAATCCAAGATTTTTGTAGACCACAAGGGGAATCAGATTAACATTGACACCTAGATCATATAGTGCCCTTGAGAACTCTATATCGTCAATGATGCAGGGTATGGTGAAAGCACCTAGATCTTCTAGCTTCTAAACCAAGGACCTCGTAGCAATAACATTGCAATGCTGAAACTTTTGGGAGAGCTCCTGACTCATAGTGCACTTTTCAATGACCAAGTTCTTCATGTACTTAACACACCTGACATCTTCCCCAATGCCTCAGTGAGAGGGATGTTGATGGAGAGCTATTTCATCATGGAGAGAAAGTGCTTGAAATTGCCTTTCTCCTCCCTTTTTTTGATTCTCTAAGGGAAAAGGGGAGAAGGCCTAGGAATGAGCTTCAACATCTATGGCGCATCACCAGCTTTACTCACCCCATCCTTGCCACGATCATATCCTTCATTTCCATCCTTAGTTGCAACCGTCTCCTCTTTAACATTTTACTCATCAACCGACATGGGTGGATCAATGGTGCTTTTGCCACCCCGAGTAGTGACCGCCATTACACTGCCCTTCATTTTTTAGATTTTGAACTGTGTTGCTAGGCAGTGTTCCCCTCTGACGCTGATTTAGTTGAGTTGACACTTTACCAAACTGTTGTTCCAATTGTTTGATAGACACAGAGTGAGACTCTATTTTCTGATTTATACTCAAAATCTCTGATTTCATGCCTCTTAAAGTCTCATCCTATGTCTCAGCTTTCTTCAACAGGCGATCAAGCGTATCCTCAATTCTAGAACTACTAGCACCTGCACCACAATTATATGGTGGTTAATAAGGACCATTTCTAAAGCCTTCTCTGCGACCCCAATCTACATCTCTCTCTAGACCCTTATTCCTGTCATAGTAACCTTCACAGTTGTCCCTGTAAGCTCCATCTCGATTAAAGTTTTGACCTTGGTTTCCTTGACCTTGGCACTATTAGTCATGATTGGAACCTTGGGCGTTGGTCTAGAAACCCCCCGTTTGATCAACAAAAAACATGCATCCTCTTCATAATATAGCTCCTCATACATGGGTGCATATGGAGGTTGATGAACTGCATTCACTCTCTCTTGGCTCTGCTTCATCATCACCTCTATACCTGTGCGAATCTGGCAAGCTGCTACATGATTTCTTCAATTGATCTTTGCTTGCTTCGAGCCCATACTAACAACACATTAAATTTTAGTGGATGCTCTGTCACGTTACCCCCATGCACGATTAGTCTTGACCACTATTTCCATTCACTCTGTGATCCTTGCAAATGATTGATCCAAGAACATTCCCCCTATGATAGTGTCATCACAAGCCCGACTGTTCTCATCAAGGGTACGGTAGAAGATCTCCACTAAGGCATCATCAATTTAAATGACCCTCCTAAGACATTTGGTGGACCACTCCTAAGTAGTGCTTATTAAATCACCAGGAAGTTGTAAAAAGTTGTTGATCTGGTCCTTCAACTTGAGCTTTTTCGATCTAGCGAAGTACCTCTCAAAGGCCTTCTGCAAGTCTTCCCAACTGGTGTTCAGACTTCGCAGGAGCTCAAATAACCATAATGCTGCAATGACCATAAAAGAGAATAGGAAGAGACGAAGTCACACAACATCCATACACAGATTCTGTGTTCCCATCACCCTCTTACAGATGAATGCCACATTGTGTAGGTCGCTATGAGGATTCTCCAATTGTAAACCCACAAATACCCCACGGTTTTGCAGCATCTAAAGTAACCCACTTGAGACTATGAACTTTGTGTCAGCTGGTAGTGGTGGCAACCCAATAGCTCTAGTCACCTCCATAGCCATAAGATTCAGCCTGTGTTGATTCCACTAGTAAGCATTGGCATTGAAATCCTGAGGCTGTGGAGCAATGTCCTTCAGAGGAGGTGGGTTCTCATTCTCAGAATTCTCATGGTTATTCTTATTCAGAGTTGCATTAGTCGCGTTGTTGGCGTTGTATTTGGCCATTCTCCTCAACATTCTGTGGATCTCTAGTTCAAATGGAGTTAAGGGATTGCCTTGACTCCGATTGTTGGGCATACACTACACTTACACCCTGAAAAAGAACAAAAATAACAAACAAAAGTAAAACAAGGGAACTAAGGATTAATACTCGAATTACTAATGAATTCACTAAGTTTAGCCGTATTCCCCAGCAACGGCGCCAAAATCTTGAGGTCCCCCAAGTTACACCTTCTTTTTAAAGGATAAAGCGGCTGCTGTCAAGAAATAGAACCTAATGGAGGTTAGGGTTGAACCAACAGGGAATTCATAGACTCACGACAATTCACTGATTGCAATTCAAATGGTTAACCAACTTACTTCCCAAATGGGGGGGGAGGGGGGTTTGCAATAATCAATTAAAAATATAACTAAACTAACAATCACAAAAGAGATGTCAATATGGAGAGAAAGTAGGGTATTGTGTTCCTTATGATTCCCCAACTCAGTATCACCAGATAACCTAATTCGTTTTTAGTGTATAGTATGCAGGATGGTAAGTTATGTTCACCAAGCCCTTTGGTCAAAGGTGAGAGGTGAATTTCACTATGCAACTTGACCCATCTCCATAGTGTGCATTACTAACCCTTACCTATTAGTCCAGTACAACCTCCCCTTGGCCTTGTTTGGTTGATTAGACAAGAACACATCAATCGAATCCTGTTAATTAATATTTTTTCCTATTCATTACTACCTTAGTCCAATCAGTAAAACTTGGTGGATTCTAATATTGGCAGCCACTAGAAAACATACAAAATGAAGAGAATTAATTAATACATACATATATACCTTCCAAGAATTATGAATTATTCGGTGTTACTTTGTTAGTTCTTCATGGTTCCCACAACCCTAGTTGTGGACTTAGCTCTCATACTATGTGTATTGATAAAACATAATTGAATACTTACACAATAGAATTAAGAACAACCAAATCCAACTTTAATAAGAATCACAAGCTTCAAGATAAAATTCAAACACAAGTGTTCTCAAAGATGCTCCAAGATGATATTACAATTTTTCCTCTCTAAATACTAAGTTCTCTGAGTACTAGGCAAAAGCTTCTGAAAAATAACCTAAAAACCCTATTTATAATAATTAAAATTCAAGTCCTAAACAAATAGGAGAACTGGTCAGCGCGCCATACGAAAGGTCTTTATGGGTCGTATTGCATTCCATGACCCATAATCGGGGTCTTGTACTCAGCTACTGAAAATTTGGACTTCAACTCTATGACACCCCTCTACGCCTCGTAGAGAGATTTTATGACCCATAAAGGGGGTTTCGTCTGATGAAATTCCTGAAAGTCCAAGTCTCTGATCCTCAGGGCACAAACTATCTCCTACGACTCCTAAAACCTTCTACGACTCATCTGTATGTTCGTAGAATAAACTTCAAAAATAAACCCCTCACTGGAAAATTTCAAGAAGCCACCCTACGGCCCGTAGAATGATCTACAGCTTGTAAAGCATCTCGTATAATAGCAAAAATCAGCAACTTCTGCAATTTTTCCCAAAATCAAGGCCAACCAGTAATCTTGCAAATATAAACACAAAAACACATAAAACCAACTAACATCACATTGAGAACATAAAACATTATAAGTTTTAAGCATTAAAAGTGTTGTATTTTGGCAGCATATCAGTAAGTTCATAAACTTTAGGAGTGGTAGTGGCAATGGTTGCTTCCAACAAGACCAAGGCTCAAATCTGAGGGTTGCCAATGATAGAGTGCATCCTCCTATTATACAGGTTGGAGGCGGGACAACTTATCCTAGGTGTGACAAATGTGGGGAAATCCATCTAAGTAAATGCTGGAAAGATGTGGGTGCTTGTTGTGGATGTAGCAAGATGGACCATAAGATTGCCGATCATCCTAGTACTCCAAGGAAGGGTTAAATGGTTCCAGGTGTTCAAGACCAAACAAAGGTTCCACAAGGTGGTGCTCCATACGACAACAAGTTCTATGCTTTACATTCTAGGCAAGAGGTGGAGGAGACTCCCAATATGGTGACTGGTATGTCAAAAGTCTTTGTTTTTGATACATATGCTTTTCTTGACCGAGGTTCAAATTTATCTTTTGTGACTCCTCTCTTAGCTGTTAAGTTTGGCTTGAGTCTTGAAAATTTGAGGAAGTCATTCTCAGTCTACACTCCTTGGGTAAATTATTGTTGCCCATAGAGTCTACGGAGTTGTCCTATTTCAGTCTTGCATAAAGTCCATCCATATAATCTTGTAGAACTAGAGATATGTGATTTTTGTATTATTCTCGAGATGGATTAGTTGCATACTTCGTATGCCTCTATGGATTGTAGAATTCGAAAGGTCAAGTTTCAGTTTCCAAATGAGCCTATGCTTGAGTGGTAAGGTAGTGACTCCACTTTTAAAGGCTGGCTTATCTCATATCTCAAAGATTGAAAAATGATCTCCAAGAGTTGTATTTATCGTATAGTAAGAGATAGATATATGGAATCAAAATCACCTACTCTTGAGTTAGTTTCGGTGGTTAATGCATTTCCAGATATCTTTCCCGAAGATTTGTTTGGTATTCCTCCCGAAAGGGAAGTAGACTTTGGCATATATCTTCTTTCTGATACTCAACCTATTGTTGTACCTCCTTATTGTATAGCACTAGTTAAATTGAAGAAGTTGAAACATTAGTTGAAGGATTTGTTGGAGAAGGGCTTTATTAGGCTACGTATATCACCATGGATTGCTCTGAGTTGTTTGTGAGAAAGAAGGATGTGTCACTTCGAATGTGTATTGTTTATCAGAACTGAATAAGGTGACGATAAAGAATAAGTACCTATTTCCAAGGATTGATGATTTTTTCAATTAGTTACAGGGTGCTACTCACTTTTTCAAGATTGATCTACGTTCTTGTTATCATCAGTGAAGGGAAAGGGAGTGTGATATTCCTAAGACAACTGTCACGACCCGGACCTAGGACCTAGGACCTAGGACTGACATGGGGAATAGGAACTCAAGAGCCCCAAAACAAGTCTCGTAGCATCCATTCACACATCATCAGTTCGGAAGCGCATATAAATAGTAAGCATATAGTTCTAATAGACAGAAAAGTGGACTCAGACTGTGGGGATGTCATAGGGATAAGGGATTAACATGGATTCACATAGCACATAAGAACTGAGGGGCCGGTACGTATGACTCACTCATGGGGGCAATATGGGACTTAAGATCTTCCATATTTCCACATCAAATAATACATACTTATCGTAATTCCCATAATCAATTCATAATAGTCAGATCCAATAGATAACCATAACCATAAGCTCCAAATACAACACATAATATATAGATCCGACAAGAGTCTACAAGATGTCCAGCAATTCCTCTAGTCATAGAATAGGACGGGGCCAAGACATGTCTCGAGCTCACTCTTAAAGTAAATAGCAAAACGGGAATAACATAAGGTAGATAGATGGTGTCTTGTCCTTGGAAAATAGGACTCACTACAATACTTTCTCAATTCAGATCTAGCTGTCAAACGGTGGATGAAGGTAGTCTCCGGTCCCTACATGGTTAGATCATGTAGCAAAAGTATGCAATAATACGTATGAATGTGCTAAGTATGCGGACATGCAATGCATATGACTCATCAAACCTGCATTCAAGGTTAGATGACAGGGGCACATAATATAGAAAGAAGTTCATATCCAAGAAGGTATATAACAATGTTCCATGAAACCCATGATGCAAGAAATGCAATAATGCTCATATATAGTGGGGATGGACTATAATCAACAAATCAAGCTCATGCGATCTATAACATGCATTAGTCCGATGAAGACCTCTCATCAGTAGGAGAAGATTATTTGCCAAGGGTAATCTGTATCACACATTATGAGCCAGTCATTTTGGTGGATATCATATCAATAAATGAATAACCATCCCATACGATCCGGTTATTTCGATTATGGTTACCATTCTAATGTTGGCACATAGTTCAAGAAATGGGAGAGGACCCTTGGGGATAGCCCTAACACTCCCAATCCATTGCTAAGTCAAAACATCCCATGAGAATACTTATACATAGACATGCTTTCAAAAGAGGCAATAGTCATTTCAAATCATTTCAATGCACATTTAGGCTTAAAACCAGACATTCTTTATAATCATTCATTCATGGGCTAAAAAGCCAAATGATAACATAATTCATGTTTCTCATGCATACGAATAGCTCATTCATTAAACAATATGGTGCAAGCACCCAATATGCTCAAAGAGCCAATAATAATAGACATTTATGCGACCACATTCTTGTCATACCCAATATGTGAGCTTAACACACCAAAATTATTTTCATAAAAATATATGTGAGCTTAACCCACCGATAATTTCATAAAATTCAATGCTCATGAATGCATATTTCATGAATAGTATGTGAATAGTAATGGGTAATACAGATTCAATCTAAAATCAACAATATAAGATGAGATTCACTGAGGTTGGTTAAGAGTTAACCCATAAGTAAAATCCACATTTAATCATAATATAGATTACTCATGCTTAAATCAAGCTTTAAAGGGGACATGCACATTCATATCTTCATAACTTCAATCCAATTCAACATATTAGGGCTTAAATCACTTTAAAATTATCAATAAAACATAGCCTATACATCAATTGAATTTAATAAATAATAAATCTTAAAACCCATATTTAAAGTAAGCTAACATTCCATAAATCAAGTGTAAAAAGAGTTTGGGTCTTCTTGGTTGAAAGGGACCAGGAATCAATCTCACATACCTTAGCTAATGAAGAAGATTCAAGAAGAAATTTGAAGAAGAATGAGCCTTCCCTTGATTCCAAGCTTAGTTTCACAAGAGTCCTTTGAGAGAGTTCTTAAGAGTGTTTCGAGAGAATTTCTATGTTTATGGATGAATTTGAATGAGAGAAATAGAGTTTAGGTCATTTGAAGGTCTTATGCTAGCATGTCATAAAAGTCCCTCAGGAGAAGCCATAATTACAAAAAAAATCATTAATAAAGCTGAATTAAATTTATTGCTAAGGGTCCCGTGAGAAGGTCTCACAGTCCGTATAACCCTCCCATGAGACCACACTTAGCCAAATCTTAGAAAACACTGCACAAATAGGCTTTACGAAAATGGGCATAACTTCTTGATCCAAACTCGGAAAGAGCTGAAACCGGATGCGTTGGAAAGATAATTCAAAGAGATTCAATATGATAGGTCTTGGGCTACCCATTTCATTGTTTTCTAATATCTATGACCATTTAAAGTTGACCATTCTATCAGTTCTTGTGAAAAACTTAGCTAATGGAATTCCTTTGAACTTGACTTGATGGAGGAGGCCCACGATGACACTAAATCACATAAATAAGATTGAATTGAGGGCTTGAAAGTGAACTTAACTTCATCTTGGAGATCCCATACTTAGAAGATTTGCACTCCAACACCCATACAAAGGGCTTTACGGGCTGTACCAAGCCAAATAGTCTACGTACTCCTCTATCCCACTTCAATTAGAAAATCCTTCATGATAAGGTTCTGATATAGTGATCCAATACTTAGAAATTGTTTACTCTGGAACCTATACAAGGGGCCTCACAAACCATAAAGGGTCATACGATTTGTGAGATAGTCCGTGCCACTTGCCTTTGCTCCAAAACTATGAAGTTTCAATGCCTAAGCTACCATACGTCCACCACACAGACCGTGAAGCCTCACACGGCCCGTTTAGGGTCCAAGTGTTGTATGCCATGGTCTTTTATTCCACATTAAGGACATCACACCCTACAAAAGGCCAACGACCACTTCAAAGAGGCCCTACATGGTCTGTATAGCACCACACAGACCGTGAAGACTTCCATGAAGCATCACTTTGGTCCAAAACCTTTTGGAACAAAACTTCCAAGCTTCATCAAGGTTGTACAAAGCTTGAGTCCTTACAATAACTTTCTAGACTAGATATGGGCACTTTGAGTTCTTGATACTGCCTTTTAGGTTAACTAATGCTCCGGAGGTGTTTATAAATCTCATGAACTGGGTGTTCAAGCCATTCCTTGAAACCTTTGTGGTTTTCTTCATTGGTGATATTCTAATTTATTCCCAGAGTGAACAAGAGCACATGAATCATTTGAGGTTGGTCTTTCAGATCTTGAGGGATAAATAATTATTTTCCAAGTTCAATAAATGTGAATTTTGGTTGGGTGAGGTAGCTTTTCTTGGCCATGTGGTGTCCGATGATGACATTAAGATTGATCAAAAGAAGACTAAGGCAGTAAATAATTGACCTAGAATGTTGACTCCTTCAAATATTTAGAGTTTTCTTGGGTTAACTGGTTAATATGGGAGTTTTGTTGAGCATTTTTCATCTATTGCTTCACCATTGACTAAGTTAGATCGAAATAAGGCCAAATTCATTTGGTTAGATGAGTATGAGAAAAAATTTCAAACTTAGAAAGATTGACATACATTAGCTCTGGTTTGACTTTATCGGATAACTTAGATAGGTTTGTGGTACATTGTGATGCCTCTCGAATTGGTTGGTTTGTGTTCTTATGCAACATGTTAAGGTGATAGCTTAGCATCTAGACAATTGAAGGTGTATGAACAAAATTATCAGACTCATGATCTTGAATCGGTAGCTATGGTGTTTGCTTTAGAGATTTGGTGACATTATCTATATGGGGTTCATGTTAATGTATTGACTGATGACTAGAGCTTGCAATATTTGTTTAAAGAGATCTTAATTTTAGGAAAGGAGATGGTTGGAATTTTTTAAAGATTATCACATGGATGTTCAATATCATTCTTGCAAGGAAACTATTGTAGTCGATGCCCTCATAGACTATCTATGGGTAGTTTAGTTCATGTTGATGAAGGGAAGAAAGAGTTGGTAAAGGATGTGCACCGTTTTGGCTAGATTGGATGTTAGGTAGGCTACTTTTAATGATGGTGGCTTTCATGTTGAGAATGGGGCTAAGTCTTCTGTGGTTGTTTATGTCAAAGCAAAGCAAGACTTGGACCCGTCATTAGTTGAGTTAAAGAAGTTGATTGCTGAAAGAAGATAGAGGTTTTCTCCCAAGGGGGAGATGGTGTGCTTCAATACCAAGATCATTTGTGCATTTCAGATATTGATGGTCTCAGGGAGGTGATTCTGAAAGAGGCCCATAACTCTCATTATTCTATATATTCGGGGTCCATAAGATGTATCGGGACTTGAGAGAAGTGTATTAGTGGCATGGTATGAAGAAGGACATAGCTAAGTTCGTATACAAATGTCCTAATTGTTGACAAGTGAAGGTGGAACACCAACGTTTGATTTAGGGTAGACTATTAACAACTTAGAGTTGCTAGAAGAGTTATGCTGATCGGAGGACTAGGCCTCTTGAGTTCTCCATTGGTGACTATGTTTGGCCGAAAGTTTCGCCTATAAAGGGTGTGATGAGATTCAAGAAGCGGGGTAAGCTCAGTCCCAGATTCATTGGCCTATTTGAAATTTTGAGGAGAGTGGGTAAGGTGTCCTATAAGTTGGCCTTACCACGGTGATTATCATCAGTGCATCCTGTTTTTCATGCTTCTACGCTCCCCCAGTACATTCCTGATGAGTCTCATGTGATCTCTTGTGATTCTGTTGAGTTGGGTCTAGATTTTTCTTTTGAGGTGGAGCCTACAATTATACTAGACAGGCATGTCTGGAAATTGAGATCCAAAGATATACCTTCTGTGAAGGTTTAGTGGTGATACCGTTCTATTGATGAAGCTACTTAAGAGTTGGAGTCTGACATGCGGACTCGATATCCAGCCTTTTTGAGGCTTTAGGTACTCTGTTTTCTCTTATGTTCGAGGACGAACATTAATTTTAGTGATGAATGATGTAATGATTTGGTTGGTCATCTTTTGCCTTATCTACAAAAATTACGATTTTACCCTTTCGTAAGTTATTTTGGGACTATTTTGAATTTTTTGTATTGTTGAAACTCAAATACCAAGTTTTAAAAATGGAAAATATGAGTTTTGACCTTTTTGGAAGCTTAAGTTGTTAAAAAAGTGAGTTTTTGTACCATTCTGAGTTTCAAGTATCAGATCAGAGATTCGTCAATTCCATTAGCTCTGAAACATTGAAACTGGTCTATAAGAAGTTATAAAATTGAATTCAGAGTTAAAATGAGGGTTTTAGTCGTTTCCAAAACCAAAGCTTGACTTTGGTCAACATTTGGAGCTCGGAAGCTCAGATAAAAATTTCAAAAGTTTCAGTAGTTCCAAATGGTGAAAGTAATGCTAAAAATAATCTCATCATAATTTTTGGAGTTGCCAAGAGCATTTTTGGTAGTTTGAGTTTTAAACTAGTTTATACGAGTTGCATTGGTAAATGTGGTGAGGAGACCTTAAAATCACTTTCTAATGATTTTGTTGAGTCCGAATCATTATTTCTGATATGAATACATATTTAGTTAGTGTAATTTTGATTTCGTATGAGTTTCGAGGATTCGTTTCGAGTAGAGAATTAGACTTGGGTATAGTTGGTGCAATCACATTTCTTCTTTGCGTTTGCAGAGGTCTGGATGGCTTTGCACTCCGCGTTTGTGGAGGTTTGATCTACATTTGTAGAGGTATATTGGGATACCTCTTCTTCGCATTCGCAGGATTTGCTTCGCATCCTCGAAGTACATACTGGTGGTGGACCCCCTCCTCTTTTCTTCTCTATGTTCGCGGATTAGTCCCACATCCGTTGAGATCTTTGATCAGTTCCTTCTCCGGTTCATAGAACCTCCTCCACGTTCGCAGAGAATAGTTACTTTATCGATTATTAAACTTCGTAAGCCATCATTTTTATCCCATTTTTTAACTTTTCAAGCTTTTTGGGCAATTGTTTACAGAAAGTTTTGGAGTTATTTTTGGTAAGTGTTCTAATCTTGTTTTAATTATTTTCCATGGTTTATATCTTGATATTGTCTTGAATTTCATGATTTTGAATGTTCAAAATTGGGGATTTTTAGTCTATGATTTCAAAATATTAAATGGTGATTTCTTCTTCGAATTAAACTCGATTTTAGTGCAATTTTCATCCACAGACTCCATTTTTCGTATGGAACCTGATTTTAAAGTCAATTTCTTAGTTCAGAAATTTTGAATTTTAGCCTTAAAATTGACCATTTTGCATCTAAGCCTAATTCATGCCATTATGGGTATCAAAATGCACCTCTTGATGTGTAGTATTTATTTTTTTGATAGCATATGATTGATTTGGGGATCGTTTGGAGATTTGAGTTGATTGAAAGCTTGTCAAAGTGCGAGTTTAGCATCTAGGTAGGTTCAGCTAACTTTTTTGGGATTGGATTTGAGTTATTGATCATGTTTATATGGTAATTGTGAGATCAATTCATGAGTAATTGAGTTGATATGATGGACTATTGATGGAAATGAGATCTCGGTTAAGTCAAATTTTGAGTAAATTGTGATCTCATTGATAAATTGAGATGAAATATTTTGAATTGAGATAATTTGAGATAATAATGTGATAATATGAGACTTGTGATACTATTTTGGTGATTTTGTGATAATTGATGACTATTGAGATATTTTCGAGGATTATATGTATAACTTGGGATGAGCGGGGTTCGATATTGTGTTATGCTTGATATGTGGGAAGAGTGAGGTCCGATATTATTGGTACACTTGGGTATTGATACAATTATGATGATCTGTGATATGTTGATGGTTTTGGCACTAGTTGTGACATTTGATATTATACTCCATGTCTATACGAGATTCATGTATCGGTATTCTTATTATGATGCCATTATATATGTTTATAATATGCATATCTAGGTTGTATCATTGACATGCATTTATCTCATATTTCTTTATCTCATCCCTTGATCTGGGTAGGTGGCAAGGTTGAGATATTGTGATATTCCTTGACTGCGGACAGATGACAAGGTTGAGATACTATGAAACCCCTTGACCACGGCAGGTGGCAAGGTTGATCCACTATTATATCCCTTGACCACGGGCAAGTGGCAAGTTTGAGACATAGTGATATTCCTTGACCACAGGCAAGTGGTAGGGTTGTGAGATACTTGGTATATGGCCTGATGTGTTCATGTATTGTATTCACATCTATTATTGTATGCTACCATGGGTTATTATGAATATCTTAGTTAACAATTATGTATATTTATTGTACACTAACCTTTTTTATGTAGGTGAATAGGATTCTTCGTTATTACATACTTGTTTGATTTCTCTTATCCAGTCGATTGAACCTAATGGGTACATTTCAGTGTACTCACTTGTACTTTGTTTTCTCTATGCAGATCGAGCACAGGGACCTGCCTAGGGTAGCTGATTCACTCTAGTTGAACTTTTCTGCACCTATCCAGATCTTACCGGTGAGGCTCAAACTTTGAGTCGCCATGGATCTTTGGGATTTTCTTTATTGCTTCCTTTCAGATTTTGTATCGAATATCATCAACTTTGTATTTCATTTGAGACAATTGTATTTACTCTATTGTACTACTTTAGATGCTCTTGTACTCATGACTCCACATTTTGGGGATTTCTTATGATATGTCATGATGGTTTAATTTTCACTTTATTTTATCTTTCTTTAGCCGTGATCCAATTTTGGGTCGTGACAGTATGGTCCTTTTAAAGTAAGGTTTTATGGTGGTGCACTTTACTTTGTGACTTTTATTGATGATCATTCTCACAAGCCCTAAGTATTTCCTTTGAACTCCAAGGATCAAGTACTTGATGTGTTTAAGAATTTTCAGGGTTTGGTTGAGATGCAGACAGGGAAGAAATTAAAATACATCCACTTAGAAAATGGTGGTGAGTATATCTGTCCTTTTCATAGATATTGCATAGATCAGGATATTCAACATTGGGAAACTCCTCCAAAAACTATACAATTAAATGGTTTGCCGAAAGGATGACCAGAACTCTAGTTGAGAGGATCAGATGTATGCTTTCAGATACTAAGCTGCCAGATTCGTTTTGGGAAGAAGCACTTAATACTGCTACTCATGTTATCAATTTATCTTCTACTATCCCTTTGGATGGTGATATTCCCTGCAAGTTTTGGTCTAGTAAGAATGTTTCTTATGATCATCTTAGAGTCTTTTGGTCTAAAAATATCCTAAAGACAAAGGAAAAAGTTGGATATTAATACTAGACAGTCTATCTTTGTTGGTTATGATAAAGATGAATTTGGCTATTGTTTCTATGATCTAGTTGGAAAGAAACTTATTAGAAGTCATGGTGTTTTGTTCTTTGAAGACCAACCAATTGAAGGTTTTGACAAAGCTGAGAAAGTTGATTCTCAGAGTAGTGAGAGTCTAGTTAATGTTGATCTAATTCCTTTGACTATTACTCCTGAAGAAAATCTTCATGATAATAAAAATCAATTTGATAATAAAGATGGTGATTATATTCAAAATGACCAGTATATGATGTTAATGATTGAGTGCAAGTTGATGTGGTTAATCAGTAACTAGTCATTGATGATCTAGAGAGTTCTCTCAGATAATCAACTAGAGAGAGAATACCTTCATCTCATTATTCTCCCAATGAGTATGTACTCATGATGGGGAGAACAAGAGATTTTTTATAAGGCCACAGATAATGAAGAAAAAAACGTGGTTTGATACTATGGACGACGAGATTAAATTTTTACATGATACCATATCTGTGATTTGACTAAGCTACCTAAAGATAGAAAATCTTTGAAAAATAGATAGATTTGTTGGTAAAACATAAGATGGTAACCCAGTTCCACTATACAAGGTTCGATTGATTGTGAAGGGATTTAACATGAAAAGGGAGTTGATTTTGATGAGATATTCTCTTCAGTTATGGAAATGTCATCCATTCTTGTGTTTCTCAGTTTAGCAGCAAGTCTAGATTTAGATGTTGAACAAATGGATGTTAAGACTGCTTTCTCCATGATGACTTAGATGAAGAAATTTATATGGTGCATCTAGAAGGATTTGAAGTCAAGAGAAAAGAGAACTATGTTTGCAAATATAATAAGAGCTTGTATGGTTTGAAACAAGCTTCTAGGCAGTAGTACAAAAAGTTTTCTTCCTTTTTGAGTCAGGAGAGCTTTAAGAAGACTACTTCATACTATTGTGCTTTTGTGGGAAGAATTCTCATGGTGACTTTATTATTGTGTTGCTTTATACTGATGACATGCTTGTTATTAGTCATAATGCTTGCAGGATTCAAAAGTTGAAGCAAGAATTGAATAAGTCCTTTTTTATAAAACACTTAAGACCAACAAGGTAGATTCTTTGAAACGCCCCAAAAAGTGCCCGAAAATGTGCCTCGGAAATGCTCATAATCGTAAATTTCATATATCTCAAAATTCATGTGTGATATTGAAAATCCGACTTCGTAGTCATTATCGGGGGGCAAAATTGAGTGGAAAGTGGGTATAATCCCGATTTTAAAGCAACTGTAGCAAAATTTCATTTTCCAAAATTTTGCTTATCCAGTGTCGAACCACGCCCAAGGTGTGACGTGCCAGGGGCGCGGAGATATGTATTTTTGTTGCCAGTTTCACTGTTTTGGCCTAAGGCTTTGGGGTCTTGGGTTCATGCCCTCTTATGCGTAAAAACACCTATACTTAGTCATCTTTCAACCCTATATCCCTCAAGACACTCTCAAAACTCTCTATAACACTTAGCCAAATATTTCATCCAAATTCAAGTGTCCCAAACTCATTTCCGAATCACAAGAGTTTCATTCAAGCTTCAAGTTCTCATTCAAATCTTCATCAAGGAAATCCCCAAAGTTGAGGTATGTAGGTTTCAATCATTGGGTCCTTTCACCATGGTGTCCAACCTTCTTCTTTAGGTAAATTGCATGTTTTCAAGTTGAATTATCTATGAGTATCTCCTATCATGAATTTGATTATAAACTATATATGTCGGTGTATCATGAAATAGTGACTGTTTAAACATGTTTTCAGCTATGAATCTATGATCTTTTATGAGATTTGATGAGGGGTTTCAATGTATATTGCATGGGGATGTTACCAAGTGTTGGTGAGTTGATTTACATTGAGTTTTCTCAACTAGCATTATACACCCACCAAATGTTTGATAAAATATCCGGTTAAGAATTCTTGAGTTATTGATGATTTATTACATCATGGCCTACGAGTCAAGTGACTTTATGATGATGAAAGGAATGTATGTATGTGATGAATTCATGAAATGTATCTGTGGTGTTACAAGTTGACCATACCTTGTCGGGGGATGGGGGTGTTAAACCCGTACTATCTTGTTGAGGGGTAAATACCTCAATCGCCTTGTCGAGGGGTGGCAAGCCTGTACTACCTTGTTGAGGGGTATGTACCTCAATCACCTTCCAAGGGGGTGGCAAGCCTTGGAGTTCAAGCAAAGCTTGCTTGGGCTATATGGATATAATCTCTTCCTACACATGTATTATGTTCTATACAAGCATGTTTTACTTCAAGCACTGATCATGCATGCCATATTGTTAATATACCATCTCTTAATTATCATTATGCATTTTGATTATGTTGCCTATCTCTTGTTGCATTGCATCCTACATACTTAGTACATTCAAACGTACTAACGCATACTCTATGTCTACATGATGTTACCATGTAGGAATCGGAGCTCCTCACGATCATCCTCCATGTGGCTAGATTTGACATCTTGAAGATAAGCTTTGGTTAGTCCTTAAGTTCGGGGACACTAGCTATGTTACTCTTGCTTATGTCATTTCTTTATGTTAAACTTTAGTATGATAAGGGTGAGCCCGAAAAGTGTCTTGGCCCCCACCCAATCTATGCTAGAGGTGTTGTTGGACAAGTGATGTAATGAAGCTATGATCTTGACTCTTGAGTATCCTATGTTTTATGTTATCAAAGACTTCCCTTAGTCCCTTTATCCTTATTTATACTCTCTTGTTGTTTAATTGCTTCCATGATCAAGGATGTGTAAATGATATGCTAAGAGGCTTGTTTGGGGTCCCTTCGGGTTCCCATTTGCTGTGCTACGTCTAGTCCCTAGGCTTGGGTCATGACAAACTTCGTATTAGAGCACTAGGTTGTTAATGGTCCTCGTAATCCAACACACCGCATCGATTAGAGTCTTGTTCACTGTTGTGAAGTGCACCACAACTATGAGCAAGAGGCTATGAGGCATTTATGGAAATGTTTCTGTTCTTCATGGTCTATGTCATGCTATAGAAGCTAAGGTAAGGCTTTTCCCCTAATGAATCTTCTTTGCTATTCTAAATCATTCCTATTCCAATAGGACGACTAAGGAGAGCTCGTTCACCCAAGGAGCAACCGGTCCTTCCCGATGCTCAAGCTCCTCAAGATGGGGGAGTGACCCATGAAGTGTTTTGGGATGCTATTACCATGCTAGTACATGCCATGACTAATCAAATCAACTAAGGGGTCCAAGCACCTCATGCTCCTTCTCCGGCCTCTAGGGTGAGGGATTTTACAAGAATGAACCCACCGGAGTTCCATGGGTCTAAAGTGGATGAGGATCCTCAAGAATTTATTGATGAGGTGTACAAGGTGTTATCTGTTATGGATGTTATATCGGAGGAGAAAGCGGAGTTAGCAGCCAACCAATCAAGGGGGTGGCCCAAATTTGGTTCACCCAATGGAAGGTGGAAAAGGGAATAACAATGTTTGGGAAGAGTTTAAGGCAGCATTTCTCAACCCGTTCTTCCCTTTTAAGCTAAGAGAGGCCAATATGATGGAATTATTAATCTATATCAAGGGTTGATGAATGTGAGGGAGTATGCCCGCAAGTTCAACCAACTCTCCAAATATGCTCCACAATTGGTGGCCGAGCTAAGGTCTAGGATGAACATATTTGTGATGGGTGTGCCCCACTTGGTAAATGAAGAATGTCATACTGCCATGTTAATAGGTGATATGAACTTGTCCCGCCTCATGACTTATGCCAAATAATTAGAGAGGGAAAAGTTGAGAAAGAGGAGAATGGGTGAGGCCAAGAGGGCCCGTTTTGAAGGTGGATTCTAAAATCCCAAGGGTGGCCGGTTTCCTCAAGGCCACAAGCCTCCAAGTCAAGGGCCTTCCAATGCTTCTAATTGGGGGGTTTGCTAATGACTATCCTAAGTGCCAAAGGTGTGGTAGAGGCTATAATGGCTCATGTTTGAAGAACACTAATGCTTGTTATATTTGTGGGGAAGGGGGACATAAGATGATTGATTGTCCTCGTAATCAAAACATAAGTAAAGATGGTTGTCCACAAGGCCAAGGTACAAGTATGGGTCCTAGGGGAAGAGAAGGCCAACAAGAGGGTAGAGGAGCCTAAGGGGATGCTCCAAGGCAAAATCAGTTCTATGCTCTTCAAGGGGAACAAGGGGTAGATAAGGTGCTTGATATTGTCATCAGTATGATAAAGTTTTTTATTTTGATGTATATGCATTGATAGATCCGGGTGCCACTCTTTCTTTTATTACTCCTCTTGTTGCCAAAAAGCTTCATGTTAAACCCGAATTGTTATGTGAGTCATATGAAGTATCTACTCCCGTTGGTAAATCCATTGCTGCTATAAGAGTCTATAGAAATTCCCGTATTCATTTTGCATATAATATTGCCTTGTGAGTTTATTGAGTTGGATATGGTGGATTTTGATGTCATTCTTGGGATGGATTGGTTGCGTGCATATTATGCCTTTATTGATTGTAGAACTCATAGGGTCAAATTTATTCCCTAATGAACCCGTCCTTGAGTGGGAGAGTCATGATGTGGTGGTCAAGGGTAAATTCATTTCTTGCATTAAGGCCCAAAAGTTAATTTCTAAGGGGTGTCTCTATCATCTTATGAGGGTTAGGGATGTTGAGTCCAAAGTCCTTCCTATAGAGTCGATTCTGGTGGTCAATGAGTTCCTTGATGTCTTTCCTGATGAGCTTCCTGGTGTTCCTCCCAAAAGAGAAATAGATGTTGGCACAGACCTCCTTCCCGATACTCAACCCATTTCTATTCCACCTTACCGTATGGCCCCGATGGAGTTAAAGGAGTTGAAGGAGAAATTGAGAGATTTGTTGGAGAAGGGTTTTATTAGGCTTAGCCAATCACCTTAGGGTGTACCGATGTTGTTTGTGAAGAATAAAGATGGTACTCTTAGAATGTGCATTGATTACCGACAACTTAATAGGGTCACCATAAAGAATAAGTACCCTCTACCAAGGATAGATGATCTTTTTGACCAACTTCAAGGGGCTAGTTACTTCTCTAAGATTGATCTTCGGTCCGGGTATCACCAAGTGAAGGTGAGGGAGTGTAACGTTCCCAAGACGTCCTTATGGACTTGGTATGGGCACTATGAGTTTGTGGTTATGTCCTTCAGGTTGACTAATGCAACAACTATCTTCATGAATCTTATGAATATGGTCTTTAAACCGTACCTTAATTTGTTTGTTGTGGTATTTATTGATGATATCTTGATCTATTCCCATAGTGAGGAGAAGCATGTGGATTACTTGATGGTGGTGTTGCAAATCTTGAAGGAGGAGAAATTGTATGCCAAATATGAAAAATGTGAGTTTTGGTTGAAAGAGGTTGACTTTCTAGGTCATGTGGTTTCGAGTGATGGTATCAAGGTGGATCCTAAAAAGACGGAGGTAATTAGAAATTGACCTAGATCTTTGACTCCATCGGACATTAGGAGTTTATTGGGTTTGGCGGGTTATTACCGGAAGTTTGTGAAGGGGTTCTCTTCTATTGCTTCTCCTATGACTAAGTTGACCCAAAAGAAGGCAAAATTTGTGTGGACCGATGAATGTGAAAAGAGTTTCCAAACATTAAAAGATAAGCTTGTCTCCGCTCCTATCTTGTCTCTACCGGAAGGGTTAGAAGGGTTTGTTGTGTATTGTGATGCCTCAAGAATTGGTTTGGGTTGTGTTTTGACACAAAATGGTAAAGGGATAGCTTATGCCTCTAGACAACTCAATGTGCATGAAAAGAATTATCGATCTTGAATTAGCCATCGTGGTATGTGCTTTGAAAATTTGGCGTCATTACTTGTATGGGGTACATGTTGATGTGTTTACGGATCATAAGAGTTTCCAATATGTGTTCACCTATAAAGATCTCAACTTGAGACAAAGAAGGTGGTTAGAGCTTCTTAAAGATTATGATACGAGTGTGCATTATCACCCCGGTAATGCTAATGTTGTGGCCGATGTTCTAAGTAAAGTATCTACGGGTAGCCTAGCTCATGTTGATGATGGTGGCAAGGAAGTACCTAAAGAGGTTCATTGGTTGGATAGATTAGCGATTAGGTTGGAAGAGGTTGATAATAGTGGTGTAGTGGTTGTTGATGGTTCTAAATCTTTATTGATTGAGGAGGTGAAGGCAAAGCAAGATCTTGACCTCGCCTTGCTAGAGTTGAAGGCCTTGGTGAGATATGGTAAAGTGGAGGTTTTCTCCCAAGGGGGAGAAGGTGTTCTTAGGAACCAAGCTAGATTGTGTGTGCCTAATGTTGATGACTTGAGAAAGAAGATTTTAGATGAGGCTCATAATTCTTCCTATTCTATTCACCCCGGTTCTACAAAGATGTATAGAGATTTGAGGTTCTGGTGGGGTAGTATGAAGAGAGATATTGCTAAGTTTGTATCCGGTTGTAATAATTGACAATAAGTAAAAGCCGAGTATCAAAGTCCAGGTGGCCTAGCCCAAGATATAGAGATTCCTACTTGGACGTGGGAGGAAATTAACATGGATTTTGTGGTTGGGTTGCCTAAGACTAGAAAGCACTGTGATTCTATTTGGGTTGTGGTTAATAGAATGACAAAGTCAGCTTATTTCCTACCGGTTAAAACTACTTATGGTGCCGAAGATTATGCGAAATTATACATTCATGAGTTGGTTAGATTGCATTGGGTGCCTTTGTCTATTATTTTGGATCGTTGTGCTCAATTCACTTCTTACTTTTGGAGGTCCTTCGAAAGAGGTCTTGGAACCAAGGTAAAGCTTAGTACAGCCTTTCACCCTCAAACGTATGGCCAAGCCGAAAGAACTATCCAAACTCTTGAGGATATGCTTAGGGCTTGTGTTTTGGAGTTCAAGGGTAGTTGGGATGAACATCTTCCACTCATTGAGTTTGCTTACAAGAATAGCTATCATTCAAGTATTTGTATGGCTCCTTTTAAGGCTCTCTATGGTAGACGTTGCAGGTCCCCGGTTGGATGGTTTGAGGTAGGGAAGATGGCTTTGTTAGGTCCGGATTTGGTTATGGAGGCCATGGGGAAAGTAAGGTTGATAAGGGAAAGATTGAAAACAGCCCAAAGTAGACAAAAGTCCTATGCAGATGTGAGGAGAAGTATCTTGAATTTACGGTTGGTGATTGGATCTATTTGAAGGTCTCACCCATGAAGGATGTGGTTGGTTTTGGTAAAAAAGGTAAATTGAGTCTAAGATTTGTGGGTCCTTATAGAGTGTTGAGGAGGATTAGTAAGGTGGCCTATGAGTTGGAGTCGCCCAATGATGTGAATATGGTTCATTCGGTCTTCCATGTGTCTATGTTGAGGAAGTGTGTGGGCGACCCAAGTGTTATTGTGCCTTTAGGTGTTGTGGGTGTTGCTGAAGACAATTTGACTTATGAAGAGGTCCCGGTAGAATTTTTGGATAGACAAGTGAAGAGGTTGAGGAACAAGGATCTAGCTTTCGTTAAGGTTATTTGGAGGAACCAACAAGTTGAAAGTGCCACATGGGAAGCTGAGGTGGACATGCAAAAGCGATACCCATATCTCTTCCACTCTACTCAAGCCTAAGGTACTAATTTAAGTTCCCTATATGATTTCAAGTCTTAAGTTTCAACCGTTATGTCATTTACATGCATTCATGTTTATGTTGGCAAGTTTATGGTGATTTTGACACTCATGTGGAGATTTTTGAAAATGATGTTTAAACGAATTATTGCATTCATGTGTTGGGTTGAAATCATCTTCATTACTTCTCTTATGTATGTTCCTTTGACATTCGGGGACGAATATTCCCAAGGGGGAGATATTGAAACGCCCGAAAATGTATATCTCAAAATTCGTGCGTGATATCAAAAATCTGACTTCATATTCGTGATCAGAGGGCATAATTGAGTGGGAAATGCATATAACCCCAATTTTAGAGTAACCGTAGCAAAATTTCATTTTCCAAAATTTTGCTTATCCAGGGTCGATCCGCGCCCGAGGCTCGACGCGCCAGGAGCGTGGAGATATGTATTTTTGTTGTCAGTTTCACTGTTTTGGCCTAAGGCTTTGGGGTCTTCGGTCCATGCCCTCCTATGCGTAAAAACACCTATACTTAGTCATTTTTCAACCCCATATCACTCAAGACACTCTCAAAACTCTCTCTAACACTTAGCCAAATATTTCATCCAAATTCAAGTGTCCCAGACTCATTTTCAGATCTCAAGAATTTCATTCAAGCTTCAAGTTCTCATTCAAATCTTCTATGATCTATTATGAGATTTGATGAGGGGTTTCAATATATCTTGCATGGGGGTGTTACCAAGTGTTGGTCGGCTGATTTACGTTGAGTTTTCTCACATGATTTCACTCTTGAATTGCATGATTTTGAACTAGCATTACACACCAGCCAAGTGTTTGATAAAATATCTGATTAAAGATTCTTGAGTTATTGATGATCTATTGCATGGCCTATGAGTCAAGTGACTTTATGATGATGAAAAGAATATATGTGTGTGATGAATTCATGGAAAGTATCTATGGTGTTACAAGTTAACCACACCTTGTTGGGGGGTGGGGGTATTAAGCCCAATCACATTGTTGGCAGGTGTTAAGCCCAATCACCTTGTTGAGGAGATGTTAAGCCCATACTACCTTGTTGAGGGGTAAATACCTCAATCGCCTTTTCGGGGGTTGGCAAGCCCGTACTACCTTGTTGAGGGGTATGTACCTCAATCGCCTTGTAGGGGGGTGGCAAGCCCGTACTACCTTGTTGAGGGGTATGTACCTCAATCACCTTCCAATAGGGTGGCAAGCCTTGGAGTTCAAGAAAAGCTTGCTTGGGCTATATAGATATGGTCTCTTCCTACACCTGTATTATGTTCTATACAAGCATGTTGTACTTCAAGCATTGATCATGCATGTCATGTTGTTTATATGCTATCTCTTGCTTATCATTATGCATTTTGACTATGTTGTCTATCTCTTGTTGCATTGTATCCTACATACTTAGTACATTCAAACGTACTAATGCATACTCTATGCATACATGATGTTACCATTTAGGAACCGAAGCTCCTCACGATCATCCTCCACGTGGCTAGATTGGACATCTTGAAGATAAGCTTTGGTGAGACCTTAAGTTCGAGGACACTAGCTATGTTACTCTTGCTTATGTCATTTCTTTATGTTGAACTTTAGTATGATGAGGGTTTGCCCGAAAAGTGTCTTGGTCCCTGCCCAATCTATGCTAGAGGTGTTGTTGGACAAGTGATGTAATTAAGCTATGATCTTGACTCTTGAGTATCCTATGTTTATGCTATCAAAGACTTCCTTTAGTCCCTTTATCCTTATTTATACTCTATTGTTGTTATTTAATTGCTTTCGTAACCAAGGATGTGTAAATGATATGCTAAGAGGCTTGTTTGGGGTCCCTTCGGGTTCCCATTCGTCGTGTTATGTCTAGGCCCTAGGCTTGGGTCGTGATATTCTTGGCATGCAAATCGTCCATGACAGAAAGGCCAAGAAGTTGTGCTTATCACAATAGAAGTACATTCAAAAGGTGACTTTGAAGGTTCAACATGAATAAGGCTCGGTTGTCAGTACACTTTCAGCTATGCACTTCAAATTGAGCACTAAGTTGTGTCCTTCCTTATGCTTTAGCTGTGGTAGATTGATATATGCCATGGTTTTTACAAGATCGAATATTGTCCATGTTGTTGGTATTGTTAGTTGTTTTCTTTCTAATACAAGAAAAGAATATTGGAATGCTATGAAGTGGATTATGAGATTTTTATGGCACTTCTAGTTTGAGTTTGTGTTTTGGTACAAGAAAGCCTATTCTTTATGGTTATACTAATTCAAACATAGTTGGTGATGTTGATACTCGCAAATCTACTTTAGGGTATTTGGTTACTTTTACAGGGGAGATGTGTCTTGGCAATCTAGGCTACAAAAATATGTTGCTCTATCTACTACATAAGTTGAGCTTATTACTACTACTGAAGCTAGTAAAGAAGTACTTTGGATGAAGAAATTATTGGAGGAACTTGGTTGTGCCCAAGAGAGATATGTGTTTTATTGTGAAAGTCAAAGGGCTATACATCTTGGTAAGAATTCTACATTTCATGGTCAATCTAAGATACCATTGGATTTAAGATGTGTTGGATTCTAAGTTGCTTGAACTTGAAAAAATTCATACAAATAATAATGGTTTTGACATGATGATTAAAGCTTTGCCAAGATAGAAATTTGAAGATTATTGCATGGTCGTCGGGATGGCGGTCTCCTCCACATAGTAGGGAGAGGGACAATTGTTGGGTTATGGATATTTTTCCTTCCTATGGGGGATAAATAATACCTAATTTGGACCAACCCAGTTTTGTCCATATGCTCATTTGGGGTCATATTTTCCAATCCCCAAAAAAGTTTTCAACAACCAAAGTTACACAAAAGTGTGCAGATTTTCGCCTAAAATTTTTGCCACAATAGTCAACTTCAAATTGCAATTCCCGCTTTATTCCTTGTTCGATTAAGTTGTTTTTGGATAGTTTGTTTCTCTCATCTAAGATTTGATTAGGAACACATAGAGTTGAATTTAGTAGCTTGTAGCTCATGTTTTTGAATAACAACTGCATTTTTTTGTGCTTTTACTCCTTTCTCTTCTCTAGTTTTGGTGCTACCTTATTGTGTTGTTGCTCGTTGATTGGCACTTGTTTTGCGACTAATTTTGGAGAACAATTGAACTCTTGGTGATTATAGTGAAGTCTTTGTCCCATGTTTTTTTACTCCACATCGAAGGATTTTCCATGTAAATTTAGTGTCTCATGTAATTGATTTTATTCTTGCTTGTTTTGATTGATTGATTTACTGCTTTTTGTGCTTAGGTTTGTTTGTCTTCTCTTAGCTCAAATTGAAAGAGAAAGTTTAGACTTTGGTATTCTTCCACTGCTACCCTATTTCCCACTTTGATAGTGTCCTTGCCTCTTTTCTCACATTAATGTGGGACTTTTTTCGCTCACACACAACAAAAAATTAGTATAAGAGAGTATTTTTAAAACGTCAAAAGAGAGATAAATAGAGGAACATTAGCTTTCAAGATTTAAGTGCTAAAATGTCTCTATACAACCATAATGAAGATAAAGAAGACATGAAGTAACAACTTACATCTACGACAAATCAAAAAATTAGAATTTCTCCAGTTGAATTAATGTCCACTGAGTAAGATTCAAGTCCCGACTTGCTTCCATCAAACATGGCTGGAATGAGTGGTCCGTTTATAAGAGTCGTTCTACTGAAGATTTAGTGCAGATAAAGACATCGATTACATAAATGAAAAATGAAGTACTTATAAAGCATGAATTGTAAAGCAAAGACGTGAAGAGGAAAATAAGTTTA
>JAPFFP010057966.1:0-27903 GCA_026153255.1 Solanum medicagineum | reverse complement strand
GACACCAATAGTGTAGACTCAAGTCATGATACATCATCGCTGCTCCTGGATGAATGGAATAACGAGTACAGTAAGCCTCCTCAAGAATCAATCTAATCAAGTCACCAACCTTAGGTACACAAACTCGACCTCCAATCCTTAGAACACTATCAGGATCAATTATCTCTTCCTTAGCCTCTCCTCTAGTCACTTTGTCTCTAATGAGACACAATTTGTCATCTTCAAACTGGCGCACTTGAATTTTGTCCATCAAGAAAGAACGAGCCTCACTGAAAGCGAGTAAACCACCCTAATCAGAAAGCTTTAACCTGACTAGGTCATTAGCTAGAGGTTGAACATCTCTGGCGAAAGGTCACCCCTCAACTCGAATGGCGGCTAGACTCCCCATGCTAGAAGTCTTTCTACTCAAGGCATCGACCACAACATTAGCCTTCCCCGAATGATATAAGATGGTCAAATCATAGTCCTTTAGCAACTCCATCCACCTACGCTGCCTCAAGTTCAGATCCCTTTGATTGAATACATACTAAAGACTTGTATAATCAGTGAAGACCTCACAATGCATACCATATAAATAATGACACCACAACTTAAGAACCAAAACCACAGCTGCTAGCTCTAAGTCATGGATAGGATGTTTTTTCTCATGAACCTTCAATTATCTATAAGCATAGGCAATAACTTTACCCTTTTTGCATTAATACACTACCTAAACCCACTCCTGACGCATCACAATATACTATAAAGTCCACACCTGTCTCAAGTAATGTCAGAATGGGAGCTGAAGTCAACAAATACTTGAGCTTTTGGAAGCTCACCTCACACTCATCAGACCAATGGAAGGCTACATTCTTCTGAGACAACCTGGTCAGTGGGGCTGCAAAGGAAGAAAACCCCTGAATAAATCATCGAAAGTAGCCAGCTAACCCCACAAAACTGTGAATCTCGGTAGCTGAAGTAGGCCTTGTCCACCCATTACTGCATCCACCTTAGCCAGATCGACTCTAATCCCCTCCATGGACACCACATGCCCTAAGAATACTATCGAATCAAACCAAAACTCACACTTGGAGAATTTTGCATATAACTTTTCCTCTCTCAACCTCTGTAATACTAGCCTCAAGTGACGAACATGATCAACCGCAGTCTTGGAATATACCAAGATGTCATCAATGAATACTATCACAAAAGAATCCAAGCACGGATGAAACACCCTCTTCATCAGCTCCATGAACGCAGCAGAGGCATTAGTCAACCCAAAATACATCACCAAAAACTCAGAGTGGCCATAACGAGTTCGAAAAGCTGTCTTAGAGATATCTGATGCTCTAATCCTCAACTGATGATAACCAGACCTCAAGTCAACCTTAGAAAACAAAGCTACTCCTTGAAGCAGATCAAACAAATTATCGATACGAGGAAGAGGATATTTGTTCTTGATAGTCACTTTGTTTAGCTGCCTGTAACCAATAAACATCCTCATGGACCCATCTTTTCTTTTTCACAAACAAGACTAGTGCACCCCAAGGCGACACACTAGGATGAATAAATCCTTTGCTTAGAAAATCTTGAAGTTGCTCCTTTTAGTTCCTTCAACTCAGCTGGAGCTATTCGATATGGAGGAATAGAGATGGGCTTTGTGCCCAGTTCTAGATCAACAGGAAAGTCAATATCTCTATCGGGAGGAACACCTGGAAGGTCAGTAGGAAACACATCGAAAAACTCTTGAACCATCGAAATAGACTCCATAGAAGGTGGATCAACATTAGTATCTCGAATGAAAGCCAAGTAAGACAAACACCCCCTATCAATCACTTTCTGATCATGGATATAAGAGATGACTTTGCTTGGATAAGAACCACTATCTCCCTTCCACTCAATCTTTGGTACCATAGGCATGGCTAAGGTCACAGTTTTTGCATAACACTCAAGAATAACATGATATGGGGAAAGCCAATACATCCCTAAGATAACATCAAAATCTACCATCTTCAGAATAATCATATCTACCCAAGTATCATACCCAGACAGAGACATAAGATAGGATCGATATACTTCATCCACCACTAAAGGCTCACTTGCTGATATAGAAACATGAATGGGTACAGGCATACGATCACATAGCAACTCGAATCCAGATGAAAAGTAGGATGACACATAGGAGTATGTAGATCCAGAATCAAACAATACATATGCAGATCGATGACAAATCAGGATAATACATGTGATAACTGCATCAGAAGCCTCTACCTCGGGCCTCCTTTGAAATGCATAACAATATGATGGCCTACCTCCACCTATCTGGGCAATGCCTCTACCCCCACTCTGCGGAACTATGGCTCAACTCGCCCCTCTGCCTGAAGTGCAACCACCTGTATCTGTCGGAGCTCTGCCTCGCCCTCTGTATGGTGGTGGCGTCGGTGGTCTAGTCTGAACTGAAGATATAGGATGGGGCCCACCTTGTCCCCCCGATAAGGGACACTATCGTATCAAGCGATCAAGATTTCCACAACCATAACAAAATCTCTGACTCTGGGACTGAAGTACTGATGCTGACGAACTACCACAGATGTCTCGCCCTATAGACCCACGATATGTCTGACCACCCTCAGAAGCAGGCAATGATGCATGAACTAGTCCTCGATGCTGGGACGATCCACCTCCTATAGAATCCAATACCTCTAGATGAGGTACCAGAAGACTGACCGGATTCACGGGCTCTCTTAGGGTCCCCAAACTCTTCTCTCTCCATCAGCTCTGCCTTCTTAGCAGAACTCACAATAGACTGGAAAGAGGCTCCATCTCTAGATATTTTAAACATTGTTTGTCAAATAGAATAGGTCAATCCTATCACAAACCTACAAACTTTCTCTGCATCATTTGGAATCATGGCTATAGCATGTCTAGATAATTGACAGAAGTAGGTCTCATACTCTGTGACTGATAAGTCGTCCTGTCTCAGACTCTTAAACCTCAAGTGACTCTCCTCCCTCATGCTCAAAGGGACAAATCGATCATAGAAAGCACCAGAGAACATCTCCCAATACACCGTGGAAGATCCTGCGGGCAAAGATCCTAAATATGTCATCTACCATTCTTTGGCTAGCCCACGAAGCTGAAGAGTAACATATCGGACCCCGTGTGACTCAGCTAAGCCGATATTATCCTACAACTCTCTACAAGTAGTCAGAAACTCATGAGCATTCTCTATCTTCCCACCCTGAAATTGAGGTGGGTTCATCTTCCTAAACTTCTCATAGCAGCGATGCTCATTCTCAGTCAATGTAGCTAATGGTGCACCTCAAACCTCAATAGCTGATGCAAGATCAATCTCAACTCTAGTACCCACTAGTGGCTACTCCACCGGATCATGAACCAGGGAAGCATAATACTGATCTGGAGTCTGAGCTCCAACTCTGGTCTGAGAATTGCCTGGCGTGCCTGTTGTGTTACCACTCAGAGCAAAACTCTCAAGTACATTCCACACCCTCAATAAGGTATCGTGCAGCAAAAGTGAGGCTATGTGCTCTGCGGAACCTAGTTCCCTCTAAGGTCAGCCGTAGGCTCTGAAGAGACCTCCCTAGCACGACCTCTTGCTAGTGCTGCTCCACGAGTACGACCTCTAGCTCGAGCTCTACCCTTGCCTCTAACAGGGGCCTCAATAACTGTCTAATGAGCTGCCTCACCTCTGCCACTAGCAATAGTAGCTCTAGTCATTATCATCTGTCAAAAGAACACAGGCATAACTCAGTACTAACGAGCATAACCACGCAAGATAAGAGAGAATAAATAAAAGGAAGTTTCCTAACAGTCTTCATAGCCTCTCAAAGATAAGTATAGACGTCTCCATACCGATCCTTGAGACTCTACTTAGACTCAGCTTGTATACACGTGGGACCTATGATCCTGCGCTCTGATACCAACTGTCATGATCGAAAAATAGGCATGACGGCACTCGTCCTATCCCAAAAGAAAAGTCAGCCTATAACCCAATCATAACTTTAAAGTGCGGAATGATAATAAAATGAAACTTTAATTGCGGATAATATGTCAACTTAATTAAAAAGAATCCCAAAATCCTGGTTGTCACGTACATAAGCTTCTAATGTATGACAATAGATTCCAAAGGAAACACAAGTATCAAATGATATTGTCTCTAGAATAGAACAAAATCATAAATAGGAGTGAGAAGTCAGCTGGGATGGCGAACAGCTACTCACACAATGTCCACAAGATGTCTCAGACAAAGAAGAATAGATGGTACGAAGATCTGGGCTAGTAACCTATCGAAATGTTGTAGCAAGGGGTGAGTACCAAACACACGGTACCCAGCAAGTGAACTACTAAATAAAAATTAAGTAATATAGAATACCGGTACCCCTAACACTACAACCAAACCCCCACGACTACAACTTGCATAAAATCAGTACAGCCTAACAGTTCACAATGTTTATAGCATATAGCTCAATAACATCACACCAACAATTATAGATCACAACACAAGGGATCAAAAATACATCTATCATAAGTTTCACAAAAGGCACTCATAAGTTTATAAATGATAATGAGGTGTAATGCAGTGCAATATGATGTCAAGTATAATGATGCATGTCTGACCTAGCAATACACACCCATTGTCTCACAGTCCGGGACCCATGGGAGACTTCTAGTCCATGCATCTGCGGCGGCATGCTACACAACCCTTGAATCATAGTATTCGTCACAGCATGCGACACGACCCTCGAAATATAGTATCCGTCGTGGCATGCGATACGTCCCTCGAAAGGGTACATCCTCTTTAACTTATTCTTTTTCGGTCCACATAACACTTGTCACAAAATTCAATTCAAATAGCATGTTTACACAATAATGAGAAAATTATTAATTTTCATACAATGCACAATTCACGACAACATGGTCCTAGTACAATATCAATATTAACTCAACATTTCAAAATCATGCTCAACACCTCACACAAAGAAGCACAAGATTCTATATACTTAACAAAGGTTAAGAAATTCACTTGCCTTAGCCAAAGATCATCAATCAAGCACTTGAGCCTTCCCCTTTCGAATGGAATCCATAGCACCACAATCTAGTTAAATAAATTACCACAATAAGATTTCAACTAAAAATACTCAAATCTATAGTCAAGTTCCTAAGTTTTTCGCCTAGGGTTCCATCTTAATTCCTCTAAATAACATAATTTTAAAGGGATCTATAAAATACAATACATCTAATATCTAATTAACCTATTACTATTGTTAATTGCTAAAAGATAAAAGAAAATATATATAATATATGTACGTACGTGAAGAAGAGGATGTTGCACATATGCAGTGCCTCAATCTTCAAATACCAGTCATTACTTCTCGATTATCACCTCTATGGAAAGCTAAATAGGCAACAATCACATTGTGGCCTTCTTCCAATTCCGCACGTCACTGCCTATACCATTGACTTTCTTTACAATCCATTATAAGGGCCCAACTAAAACAAACCGTTTAACAGTGAATTCTCTACTTCCAAATTCCAATTCCAATATTAATAAATAGGTATTCAAGTCAATTGTGCACTGAGACCAAAATCACTGCATAAGAATGTTTTTATAAGTTTCTTAGTTTGTTGGCTTTATGTCAGAGCAATTGTTACTGAAGTTCTTAGACCTACAACACGTGTAAGATAAATTAGTCTCAATTGGTACTACGGTATGCACGGAACAGAGTAAGTGAATTAAATTGCAGTTGAAATCTTACTTGAGATAGTTGTTCCCTCCTTTTGAAGTTCCTCCGCTCACGATAGGTTTCTTTTTCCTCAATTACTCAAGTTCTAAAAGTTTCCTGATTTATTTTAAAATACATGGACCAACGAGTATAGAATTTTCACAAAATTAGCATTTAACTCAACAATTTGTATAAATTATTCAACTTACCCACAAATTAAATAGTCTTAGCTATAGAGTAGTCCAAGGTACCCGCTAAAATTTTACAGATAATTGTAATTCTCAAAAGTACATAACGGGTCATTACATTATCCACCACTAAAGTTCATGTTCGTTCTTGAACATAAGGTAGAAGAAAGTACCTGAAGCTTCAAAAAGATGGGGATATTTAGCACGCATGCCAAATTCCATCTCCCAGGTTGCCTCTCTAACTAGACGGTTCTTCTATTGCACCTTCACGGAAGCAATCTCTTCGTTTCTAAGCATTTGAACCTGTTTATCTAAAATAGCTATAGACTCTTCTTCAAATGACAAGTCAGGTCTCAACACCACCAAATCAAATGAGAGTACATGAGACTCATCGAGCACATATTTCCGGAGTATAGAGACATGAAACACAGGATGTACAGATGATAAGCTAGGTGGCAAGGCCAGTCTATAAGCCATCTCTCCAACTCGCTCCAAGATCTTAAATAGGCCAATGAATCGAGGGCTAAGCTTTCCCTTCTTCCCAAACCTCATCACACCCTTCATAGATGACACACTAAGCCAAACATGATCTCTCTACATAAACTCTAGTGCTCGAACCCTCTTATCTGCATAACTCTTCTGTCGACCCTGAGAGGTCAACAACCTACCCTAGATCATGTGAACCTGCTCCATAGCATCCCTAAGAAAGTCTGCATCTAATGAGTGCATCTCAACTAAATCAAACCAACCAATCAGAGATCTACACTATCTACCATACAAAGCATCGAATGGTGCTATCTGAATATCAGAGCGATAACTATTATTGTGGGCGAACTCTGCTAAGGGAAAGGATTGGTCCCAACGGGAACCAAAATCAATCACATATGCTCGAAGCATGTCCTCTAACACCTGAATACTCCGCTCAGACTAACCATTTGTCTGAGGGTGAAAGGCTGAACTCATATCCAGCTGAGTACCTAGACCACGCTGCAAGGCCCTCCAAAAATTTGAAGTGAAGAGTGAACCCTGGTAAGAAATGATAGAAACAGGCACACCATGTAGTCGAACTATCTGATTGATGTAAAGCTCAGCCAACTTTCTTTGTTGTATACTTAACCTTGACCGGAATGAAATGGGCAGACTTAGTCAATCGATCCACAACTACCCAGATAGAGTCATAACCACCCACAGTAGTAGGCAGACCTACCACAAAATCCATGGTGATCCGCTCCCACTTCCATGTTGGGCATCCTCTGGAACTCACCTCCAGGCCGCTGGTGCTCACACTTAACCTATTGACAAGTCAAACACTTAGCCACAAACTCTGAAATGTCCTTCTTCATACCACACCACTAATAGTGCTGACTCAAGTCATGATACATCATCGTTGCTCCTGGATGAATGGAATAACGAGTACAGTAAGCCTTCTCAAGAATCAATCTAATCAAGTCACCAACCTTAGGTACACAAACTCGACCTCCAACCCTCAGAACACCATCAGGATCAATCACCGCTTCCTTAGCCTCTCCTCTAGTCACTTTGTCTCTAATGAGACACAATTTTTCATCCTCAAACTGGCACACTCGAATCTTGTCCATCAAAGAAGAATGAGCCTCAATGAAAGCGAGTACACCACCCTCATCAGAAAGTTTTAAACTGACTAGGCCATTAGCTAGAGGTTGAACATCTCTGGCAAAAGGTCACTCCTCAACTCGAATGGAGGCTAGACTCCCCATGATAGAAGTCTTTCTACTCAAGGCATCGGCCACAATATTAGCCTTCCCTGAATGATATAAGATGGTCAAATCATAGGCCTTTAGCAACTCCATCCACCTACGCTACCTCAAGTTTCAGATCCTTTTGATTGAATACATACTAAAGACTTGTATGATCAGTGAAGACCTCACAATGCATACCATATAAATAATGACACCACAACTTAAGCACAAAAACCACAGCTGCTAGCTCTAAGTCATGGATAGGATATTGTTTCTCATGAACCTTCAATTATCTATAAGCATAGGCAATAACTTTACCCTTTTGCATTAATACACCACCTAAACCCACTCCTGACGCATCATAATATACTGTAAAGTCCATACCTGTCTCAAGTAATGTCAGAATGGGACTTGAAGTCAACAAATACTTGAGTTTTTGGAAGCTCGCCTCACACTCATCAGACCAATAGAAGGTTACATTCTTCTAAGTCAACCTGGTCAATGGGGCTGCAATGGAAGAAAACCCCTGAATAAATCGTCGATAGTAGCCAGCTAACCCCACAAAGCTGCGAATCTCGGTAGCTGAAGTAGGCCTTGTCCACCTATTAATGCCTCTACCTTAGTCATATCAACTCTAATCTCCTCCTCGGACACCACATGCCCTAAGAATACTATCGAATCAAGCCAGAACTAACACTTGGAGAATTTTGCATATAATTTTTCCTCTCTTAACCTCTGTAGTACTAGCCTCAAATGACGAACATGATCAGCCTTAGTCTTGAAATATACCAAGATATCATCAATGAATACTATCACAAAAGAATCTAAGTAGGGATTAAACACCTTGTTCATCAGCTCCATGAACGCAGCAGGGGCATGAGTCAACCCAAAAGACATTACCAAGAACTCTGAGTGGCCATAGCGAGTTCAAAAAGTTGTCTTGGAGATATCTGATGCTCTGATCCTCAACTAATGATAACCAGACCTCAAGTCAATCTTAGAGTACAAAGTTGCTCCCGGAAGCTGATCAAACTAGTCATCAATATGAGGAAGAGGATATTTGTCCTTGACAGTCACTTTGTTCAGCTGCATGTAATCAATACATATCCTCATGGACCCATCTTGCTTTTTCAAAAACAAGATTGGGCCACCCCAAGGCGATACACTAGAACAAATAAACCCTTTGCTCAACAAATCTTGAAGTTGCTCCTTTAATTCCTTTAACTCAGCTGGAGCTATTCGATATGCAGGAGTAGAGATGCTCTTTGTTCCCGGCTCTAGATCAATAGGAAAGCCAATATCTCTATCGGGAGGAACACCTGGAAGGTCAGTAGGAAACATATCGACAAACTCTTGAACCACCGGAATATACTCCATAGAAGGTGGATCAACATTAGTATCCCGAATGAAAGCCAAGTAAGACAAACACCCCCTATTAATCAATTTCTGATCATGGATATAAGAGATGACTTTGCTTGGATAAGAACCACTATCATCCTTCCACTCAATCTTTGGTACCCTAGGCATGGCTAAGGTCATAGTTTTTGCATAATAATCAAGAATAACATGATACGGGGAAAGCCAATCCATCCCTAAGATAACATCAAAATCTACCATCTCCAGAATAATATTATCTACCCAAGTATCATACCCAAACGGAGACACAAGACAGGATTGATACACTCGATCCACCACTAAAGGATTACCTACTGGTGTAGAAATATTGATAGGTATAGGCATACGATCACATAGCAAGTTGAATCCAGATGAAAAGTGGGATGACACATAGGAGTAGGTAGATCCAGGAGCAAACATTACAGACATAGGTTGATGACAAACCAGGATAATATGTGTGATAACTGCATCAGAAGCCTCTGCCTCGGGCCTATCTGGAAATGCATAACAATGTGATGCCCTACCATCACTTGTTTGGGCAATGCCTCTACCCCCACTTTGCGGAATTATGGCACCACTCGCCCCTCTGCCTGAAGTGCGACCACCTCTATCTATCTCAGCTTTGCCTCACCCTCTGTATGGTCGTGGCGCCGATGGTCTAGTCTGAACTGAAGATCTAGTATGGGGCCCACCTTGTCCCCCCGATAAGGGACACTGTCGTATCAAGTGATAAGGATCTCCACAACCATAACAAAATCTCTAACTCTGGGATTGAAGTGTTGATGCTGACGAACTACCATAGATGTCTCACCTTGTAGACCCACGATGTGTTTAACCACCCTCAGAAGTAGGCAATGATGCATGAGCTGGTGCTCGACCTAGGACGAGCCACCTCCTCTATAGAACCCTATACCTCCAGACGAGGCACCAGAAAAACTAAGCGGATTCATGGGCCCTCTTAGGGTCCCCAAACTCTTCTCACTCCATCAGTTTTACCTCCTTACCAGCACTCACAACAGATTGGAAAGAGGTTCTGACTCTAGATACTTTAAACAATGCCTATCGAATAGAATCGGTCAACCCTCTCACAAACCTACGAACTTTCTCTGCCTCATTTGGAATAATGGCTATAACATGTCTAGATAACTGACAGAAACGGGTCTCAAACTCTGTGAGTGATACGTCGTCCTGTCTCAGACTCTCAAAACTCAAGCGACTCTCCTCCCACACGCTCAAAAGGACAAATTGGTCATAAAAAGCACCAGAGAACATCTCCCAAGACACCGTGGGAGATCCCGCGGGCAAAGATACTAAATATGTGCTCCGCTATTCTTTGGCTGGCCTATAAAGCTGAAGATTAACATATCAAACCCCATGTGACTCAGCTAAGCCGACAGTATCCAACAACTCTCTACAAGTAGTCAGAAACTAATGAGCATCCTCTGTCCTCCCACTCTGAAATTGAGGTGGGTTTATCTTCCTAAACATCTCATAGCAGCGCTGCTCATTCTTATTCAATGTAGCCAATGGTGCACCCCGAACCTCAATAGTTGATGCAAGATCAATCTCAACTCTAGTACCCACTGGTGGCTGCTCCACCGGATCATGAACTAGGGAAGGATGATGCTGATCTGGAGTCTGAGCTCCTCCTCCGGTCTGAGAACTGCCTGCCGTACCTGTGGTGTTACCACTCGGAGCAAAACCCTCAAGTACATTCCACACCCTCAATAAGGTATCCTGCAACAAAGGTGAGGCTACGTGCTTTGAAGGAACCTGGTTCCCTCTAAGGTCAATCATAGGCTCTGAAGAGAACTCCCTAGCACGACCTCTCACTGGTGCTGCTCCACGAGCACGACCTCTAGCTCGAGCTCTACCCCTACCTCTAACTAGGGCGTCGATAACTATCTCAGGAGCTACCTCACCTCTTCCACCAGCAACAGTAGCTCTACTCCCTATAATCTGTCAAAAGAACATAGGCTTAACTCAGTACTAACGAACATAACCACGCATGATAAGAGAGAATAAATAAAAGTTTCCTAACAGTCTTCATAGCCTCTCAAAGATAAGTAAACGTCTCCATACCGATCCTTAAGAGTCTACTTAGACTAGGCTTGTATACACGTGAGACCTATGAACCTGGGCTTTGATACCAACTGTCACGACCCAAAAATGGGTGTCATGGAACTCGGCTTATCCCACCAAGACAAGTCAGCCTACAACCCAATCATAATGTTAAAGTGCGGAATGATAATAAAATGAAAGTTTAATTGCAGATAATATGTCAACTTAATTAAAAAGAATCCCCCAAACCTGGTTGTCACGTGCATAAGCTTCCAATGTATTACAATAGATTCTAAAGGAAACACAAGTATCAAATGATATTGTCTCTAGAATAGAACAAAATCATAAATAGGAGTGAGAAGTTAGCTGGGATGGCAAACAGCAACTCACAAATCTCCATAGGATACCTCAAACAAAGAAGAATAGATGGTATCACGAAGATTTGGGCTCGTAACCTACAAAAATGTTATAGAAAGGGGTGAGTACCAAATACACTGTACCCAGCAAGTGAACTACTAAACACAAAATTAAGTAATATAGAATACAGGTACCCCTAACACTCCAACCAAGCCCCCACAACTACAACCTGCATAAAATCAGTCCAGCCTAACATTTCACAATATATATATAGCATATAGCTCAATAACATCACACCAATAATTATAGATCACAACATAAGGGATCAAATACATCCATCATAAGTTTCACATAAGGCACTCACAAGTTTATAAATGATAATGCGGTGTAATGCAGTGTAATACAATGTTAAGTATAATGATGCATGTCTGACCTATTGACACACACCCGTTGTCCCACAGTCCGGGACCCATAGGGGACTTCTAGTCCATGCATCTGTGGCGGTGTGCGACAATACCCTCGAATCATAGTATTCATCGCAACATGCGACATGACCCTCGAAATATAGTACCCGTCGCAGCGTGCGATCCGTCCCTCTCCTCTTTAATTCTTATTCTTTTTCAATCCATATAACATTTGTCACAAAAGTCAATTCAAATAGGCATGTTTACACAATAATGAGAAAATGACTAAGACAATGCACAATTCACAATAACATGGTTCTGGCACAACATCAATACTAACTCAACATTTCAAATCATGTTCAACACCTCACACAAGGAAGCACAAGATTCTATATACTTAACAAAGGTTAAGAAAATCACTTGCATTAGCCAAAGATCATCAATCAAGCACTTGAGCCTTCCCCTTCCGAATGAAATCTGTAGCACCACAATTTAGTTAAATAAATTACCACAATAAGATTTAACTAAAAACACCCAAATCTATAGTCAAGTTCCTAATTTTTGAGCCTAATGTTTCATCTTAATTCCTCTAAATAATATAATTTTAAAGGGATTTATAAAATACAATACATCTAATATCTAATTAACCTATTACTATTATTAACTGCTAAAAGATAAAAGAAAAAATATATAATATATGTACATACGTGAAGAAGAGGATGCTACACATATGCAGTGCCTCAATCTTCAAATACCAGTTATTACTTCTAGATTATCACCTCTATGGAAAGCTAAATAGGCAAGAATCATATTGTGGCCTTCTTCCGATTCCACATGTCACTGCCTATACCATTGGCTTTCTTTACAATCTATTATAAGGGTCCAACTACATGAATAAACAAACCTTTTAACAGTGATTTCTCTACTTCAAAATTCCAATTCCAATTATTAATAGATAGATATTCAATTCAATTGTCCACTAAGACCAAAATCACTGCCCAAGAAGCTTTTATAAGTTTCTTGGTTTGCTGGTTTTTCGTCACAAAAATTGTTACTTAAATTCTTAGATCCACTATAGGTGTAAGATAAATTAGTGTCTGTTGGTACTACATTATGCACAGAACAGAGTAAGGGAATTAAATTGCAATTGAAATCTTACTTGAGAAAGTCGTTTCCTCTTTTTCCAGTTCCTTTGCTCACGATAGGGTTTTTTTTTTGTTTCCTCAATTACTCAGGTTCTAAAAGTTTCCTAATTTATTTTAAAATACATGGAGCAAGGTGTATAGAATTTTCACTAAAATTAACATTTAACTCACAACTTGTACAAATTATTAAACTTACCCACAAATTAAATAGTCTTGGCTATAGAGTAGTCCAAAGTAACCACTAAAATTTTATGAGATAATTTTAATTCTCATAATGACATAATAGGTCATTATAGTCTTCGTTTTTGACTTCGGTCCAAGACTTTTATGCTTGGGCCTAAGTGTTCCTATTCACTAAAATATCTATACTCAGCCATATTTCACCCTCATATCATTCAAAACATTCCCCAATTCTCACCAAAACACTTAGCCAAATATTTCACTCCCAAATTCAAGACTCAAACCCTCTTCGGATCTTAAGGATTTCTCTCAAGCTTCAAGTCTCCATTAAAGACTTCTTCAAGAAATTCTCTAAAGTTAAGGTATGTGGGTTTCAACCATTGGGTCCTTTTACCCATAGTGCCCAATTCTTCTTTCTACTTAAATTGCATGATTTAAAGTTGATTTACTCACGAGTCTTGATTATTATAAATTTCACTACAGAATGAATTGGGGTTTCATGAAAGTATGATTGTTTTAGCATGTTTTGAGCTATAAATCTTAGATCTAATGTGATATTTGATAAAGGGTTTTGATGTATGTTGCTTGAGAGTGTTACGAAGTGTTGATTAATGGTTTTACATGGATTTACTTGCATGTTTTCACTCTTGAATTGCATGGTTTTACATTAACATTACACACCCGCCAAGTGTTTGATAAAATGTCAGGTTATGATTTCTTGAGGAATTGAAGGTCCAATGCATGTCTTATGAGTTGAATGACTTCATGGTGATTTTAAGCTTTCTAAAGATATGTCTAATTCATGGAAATGTTGATGATGGTGTCGGGCCGGATTAAACCCCTTTTTCAAAGATTTTACCTCTTGTGAGTCTTTGATGTTGATGCTAATGTTAGGGTAATGTTGATGATGACCCATTCTCATGTATAATGATTAGGCCCCCCATTTGAGGTCAATGATGTTAAGAGCTACTCGTGCCATGACTCTATGTTTGTGTCAAGTTATTACAATATGATTATCTTATATATTCCGTGGGATTAGACTTAACACCGAGTAGACTAGAGATGAGTCTCCAAGTCCTAAAACTACGTGCCACCGTAGGTGAAGGGATAAGAGGCAAGTGCCCAAATCTTTAAGAGGGGAATGCTCTAAATATGAGGACTTAAGGTGAGTACCCGAGTATAAGAACTAGAGGCGAGCACCCGGTTCACTTAAGGTTTAGTGGATCCACTTAGTCATTAGGAGGTTTACCTTGGAAAGTAACTTCCCCATTCTTCCGGTGTAGGGGTAACATCGAGATTCCAAGTTGTAGCTTGCTTGGTCTTATTTTATGTCAGTTTTGGTTTCTTCCCACACTTATATATTATGTTCTATGTAAGATGGATGATTTGCAAAACATGATTTACTTAAGCATAGATCATACACGCCATATTGTTATTGTGTTATCTATTGCTTATGCTTATGCATTTTGACTATGTTGTCTATCTCTTGTTGCATTGCATCCTACATACTTAGTACATTCAAAGTACTAACGCATACTCTATGCCTACATGATGTTATCATATGGGAACCGGGGCTCCTATTGATTCTTCTTGTGGCTAGACAGATTGTTCAAGTTAGCCTTTGGTGAGTCCTCCATTCTAGGGACAATGACTATTCTCTTATACGTATTAAGATTCTCTTTACTTTATCGTATAGTTATGACTATGAGGGTGAGCCTGGTTGCTTGTCTTGGCCCCGACTCTTATTTATATAGTAGAGCTGTTGTTGGACATGTGGTATAATCATGCTATGAGCCTTGACTCTCTTGCTTATTGTTGTTATGGTATCAAAGATGTCCCTTAGCCCTTTTTTCCCCTTTTATATATCTTCTCTTATTGTCATTTTAATTGCTTCCATGACCAAGGATGTGTAATGATATGCAAAGAGGCTTGTTTGGGGTGGGTTCCTTTGGGTTCCCCATTCGCTGATCACGACTAGGCCATAGGTCTGGGTTGTGACAGTAGATATACGGGATCGAGATCATCAGCAGGCGCGTCATTGAAGATCTTTGGACGTTCAGCGGATTGGTGAGCCTCCTTTACTTCGGAGGATTCATATGTTATTTTCATCTTGCTTTAGAGTTAGATACTTATTAGTTTTATTTAAATTGAGGTAGTCATGAGTTTGTCATTGGCACCACCTAGTAGTGATAGAGGCTCCATAGACTAGAGTTGGATTGTTGATTGATAAGATTGTGTGCTAGTTTTCTTTTACTAGCCTTTTTATATATGATACTGTTTTTGAGACTAGATGAGATGTGCCAATTTACTTCCTTTTTATTCTTCCGTTGATTAGTAGAATGTATGAATGAATAAATGTGATGAGGCCAAGTAGTTCGCTTGGGAACTAACAATAGTCTCTGAGTGCCGCTTACGTCTAGGGTACTCTCTCGGGGTATGACATGAAATTATATTCTAACTTTTACCATTTATATACATAGTAGTTTGAGTAATTTTCACATGTCCCTAGTTTTCTATATAATTTCTATTTTCTTCTTTTATTTTTAAAAGTTTAACATATTTGCTCTTTCAAATATTTTTAATCTCTTAATTAAAAGATTTTATTATCGTATTTATTAATTTTGTTGTCTTAAAATTGCCAAATGGCTTTTTAATAACTTGTAATTTGGTTTAACCACATGCAAGACTATTCTCCTATATAATATATATAGATTTATAAAATGATAAGTGGAAAGAAAAAGTGAACGGACTATTCAAATATTCATTTTTTTAAAACAAATTGGGCAGTTTTAAATCCACCAATGTAAATTTTAATATTAATTACTAATTTTGTTTTTATAAGAGAATATATAAAAAATTTTAGGTGGTAATTTTTTTTATATTGTGAAAAAAGTATACAGAGCATAAGTTTATATAATAAAGCATTTCTTAAAAGTTTCAAAAACACTATACGAGTGAAGTCGAAACAGAAAAGTTCTTAACTTTTTTTTTTGTTTTTATAATAATATTTTATTTAGGATTCACGTTCAGTTAAGAAAATTGATTTGTTCTTTTAACAATTTTGTATATTTCTTAAATACATATTTAAAGTTAGATAAATATTATTTTTTTAAAAAAAATTTAATTTAATTTTAGAAACTGTTTTATATTTCTATATTTTGTTTTTATATTTGAATTTATCATATAAATTAACTAATAAATAACATAATTAATTATTTCTCTTAAGATGCCACATGGCATATTTATAAATTGCCACTTGGTTGAATATGGTAGCTTTATCATTTCCTTTTAATAATATATAGATAGATACCTTTTTAGTATTATCTGCATTTTTTTTTTGATCGTATATTTAAAAATTTAACAAGACTTTTTAATATTTATAATTGAATTTTGTTTTCCATCAAAACATCAAATTTATAAATATACAAAGATAACCCAATAAATATGTTTGATTGTTTTTACACTCTTATTCATATAACTAAATTTAAATTTAAAATATGATATTTATGTCACGTCCCTAGTCTACACCCTAGACGTGACCTGCACTAAAAAACCATTGTTGGTCCCAAGTGAACCACTTGGCCTGACTTCTTTACTCAGCGAAAGACTTAAGCAATAAATAAAAGCTAGAAGTAAACACAACCATTGCATTCATGTCTGAAATTATAATGAAACAGGTCAACTGGGAAGTCAACAATTTGAAAGAGATACTAAAACATTGTTTATAAGTCCATGAAGCCTCTACTAGTCACGACTGGAGAATGGATACCATGACAGGCCACGACTACCCCAAACTAGAAGAAAATGACTGAAAACTAAAAGAAATAACATCAACGAGCCTTTCGCTGCAAAGAGGTCTCACCACTGGCTAAGTAGAAATGTAGAATCTCCCGGGATATGCCTACAGAGGAGCTTTGTCACCTGTGTCTGCATCGTAAAATGATGCAGGCCCAAAGGATGTAAATAAGTGGAATGTTCGAGTATGTAAAATAGTCAAAATAGGAAAGCTCAGGATGAAAGGCTCAAGTTACAGATTTAATGTAAAAATAAGTTTAAAACATAATTAAAGCATCATAGCAAAATATTTGACTTAATGCATAGATAGATACAACTCTATCTGTGTCTGAAAATAATATATAATATAACTTCGGGAGTTTTTTAACCGACAACCATCACTATGAGCTTCGTGATGATACAACGCACTACCCAAATTACCAGGGCCATCCCGTACCTTGCCGGCGTAAGGGATGAAGTGTTCTGGATCCATACAAACTGGGTCATCTCAGTGGCATATAAGGAGTTGTACATTTGGTACAATCCTATCCTACGCTAGCTACGTAGTTTATTAGGTTGGAGTTGTTGAACTCGTACCACCATGGTGCTCGATACTACTCCCAAAACATGCACTATGCTCAATAACTATAAAAATATCCCACTTTAGGGGAAAACTGAAAATATGTTGCTTGAAGCCTTGGCTCTATATATTTTCTTTAAACTAGCTCTTCTGAACTTATTTCATAACTCAATCTCAAAAGAATCTTTTATCTCAACTATACATGTGTCTGGTTATGTGCTTGTAATAAGCTAATCATTTTTCAATGCAAGTAAAAGCATGCTAGGAAAATAATTCTCAACTCAATTAGGATTTTTCACACACAAGGAGGGTACCTGAGGCGTAACTGGCACTCGGAGACTATTGTTAGCCACCAAGCTAACCACCTAGTCTCATCGCATTCGTTCAGTCAATTCATTAGCGGAAGATAACAAAGAAATATCTATCCAACAGTGGTCTATAGGCTATAAACTCTGTCTATCATGAAGAAATACGAATAATATAGAAGTCTCAATAATTAAGAAACATAGAAAAGGACTCCAACATCCTCTATCAGTTTTCTATGTCTATGAAGCCTCTATAGCTAGTGTCTATGAAGATACCATGATAGGCCATGGCTACCACAATCAAGATAATTAACTAAAAATAGATAAAAAGAGAAATAAATGTGTCCTTTGAAAGCAGGGGAGGACTCACCAAGTCTCAATTCATGGATCTCTGAACCTCAACGATTTGCCTAGTGAATCCTCAATCTACAGAATCTGCATCATAAAACGATGCAGCACCAAAGGGGCATTAGTACGTGGAATGTACTGTATGTAAAACGAGCTAAAATAAACAGTAAGTGCTATATAATATACAATGTCATCAGCTCATCAATCACTCAACCTCAACTCAGAGCAAGGAACATGACTCTACCACATCGCTATCCATCAAAACATCACACAATGATATCAATCTCAGAGTACTATCAACATAACCTGCCTGGGAGTTTCTATAACCGACAATCACCACCTATGAGCCAGTGATGATACAACGAATAGATGTCATTGCCAGATCCACTCAGTACGTTGTCGAGGTGAAGGATGAGTCTGTCGGGGATCCTAAAGAAGTTTGTCAAGTCCTCTGTGGGAAAAAGGAAACATCTGCTTTCACGGTCCAATCCTCTCCTACGCTGGCCACATAGTTAATGAGAATGAGTGGGACTCACTCTTACCCATTTCAGTGCTAATATTCCTCCCAGGACTTGATATGCTCATAAGTCTATCAATATTAGGCTGGTTATACAACCAACCAACCCCCTCTCCTCAGGTAGGGACCTCATCTCATCTGACATTTGATCAACTCAAGGAAAAGGTTCTTCCTCTCAAAGCTAAGGTTCAACCTCATTTAGACTTTAAGAACACTAATTTCATCAACTTCAACCATCAACATACTCATCTCAAGACCCAGACCACAACAATCAATAAAGTCAGACAGTCAAGGTTCTAGACATTAACTCTAAGTTCATTCTTAAAGTCTTTTTTACAGAGAATTTATGTAGGGTAAAAACATAATCACACAATAATACATGTAAATAGCTAATTCAAAATATGATGATCATTAATTGAAGATATCATATAGATATTAAAGATAAATTTCAAGAAAATCTTCAAGAATTACTATTCAAGACCTATCAACTATCAATCTCCAACTCACTACATTCAGTGGGGCACATGGGAGAACAATCCCATGTTCTATGTAGCCTTTACATACTTGGGATTGAAGAATTCCCAACCTTTCTTCAAGAACTTAGACCTAGACTTACAACCCTCAACTCTTTCTTCTTCTCCTTCTCTTAGAGTGTACGTTTAGACTTGGGAAAATTATGGTGTTTGAACCTCAATAGAGAATATATGACCTTAAAGTATGTTTTAGGACTTAAGATAGGTGGGGAATGATCAAAAGCCCTTCCTAAATTATAAGAAAAAAAAATTTAAAATTGGTACACTGGTCCGCGATGCGTCAGGGGTGTGAATCAGTGTATTTCACGATTTTATCCCGAAATTCAATTCCCATCGAAAATTTAAAAAATTTACTAAGTGTATCTTCGCGTCGCGCCAGGGGCACGGACAGACACTATTTTTGCATTAATAAGCGAAAATTATTTTTGACCCGATTGCTCTAAAATCGGGTCCAGACCATTTTCCCGCTCAATTTTTCACGCTGATCACAAATTTGGTCTTGAATTTTCCATCGGAGCTTCGGAAGACGCATTGCACGCATGATTACGGTTTAGGGGCATTTCGATAATTTTATGGGGTTTTACATTATCTCCCCCTTGGGATCATTCGTCCTCGAATAATGAGTAAATGTAGAATAAAACCACGAGCAAACTCAAAACGCATCTCATTCCTCACTCGAGAACTCTCGAACTCTCAACTATCCATCTATCTATCTCTATCTTAGACTTGGGAATGGAATCGGATTAAGACATCAACTCAAAGAAAGAAATTACAATAGCATTAAGGATAGGGACATTACCTTCAACATTATCATCATTCGGCATGAATAGGTGCGGGCATTTGAGTTTCATTCCTCAGCTTCCCACGTACTTCTTCAACGAATTGGTTCCTCCATAAGACTTTGACAGAAGCTATCTCTTTATTACTCAGCTTACGAACTTGTCGATCAAGTATCTGGATTGGAACTTCCTCATAACTCAAGCTATCCTTTACTCCCGTACTCTCAATAGGAATTGCTAGGGAAAGATCTCCCAAACACTTCTTCAGCATGGAAGTATGAAATACCAGATGAACCCCATCTAGCTCGGGAGGCAAGTCTAGCTCATAACCAACCTTCCCAATCCTCCCCACAATCTAGTATGGTCCAATATAGCGTGGACTCAATTTTCCCTTCTTGCAAAACCTCATGACACCCTTCGTTGGCACCTTCAAGTACACCCAATCTTCCACCTCAAATTCCAAGTCTCTTCTTCTCACACCCGTATAAGACATCTAACAACTCTGTGCTGTTTTCAAACTTTCTCTGATGAATTTTACCTTCTCCATGGACTGGTGAACAAGATCAGAACCAATCAATTCAGCTTCACCAACCTCAAACCAGGCAATCGGTGATCTACATCTCCTCCCATACATCCCATACAATGCCTCCTTAGGGGCCATCTGAATGCTATATGGTAACTATTGTTGTACGCAACTCAATCAATGGTAGATGGTCATCCCAATTACCCTTGAAATCAATGATACACGTTCTCAATATATCCTCCAAAGTCTGAATGGTGCGGTCTGCCTGTCCATCTGCCTGAGGATGAAAAGTTGTGCTCAGATGTACTTTAGTGCCCAATCCCTTCTGGAAAGATCTCCAAAATTGAGAGGTGAATTGAGCTCCTCTGTCCGAGATGATGGACAAGGGAACCCCATGCAACCTCATATTCTCACGAATGTATAGTTGGGCATACTCTCTCATATATTAGTTGTCTTGATTGGTAAGAAGTGGGCTGATTTAGTCATACTATCAACAATCACCCATATCGAATCATGCTGCTTTCGGGATCTTGATAAACCGGTAATGAAATCCATGTTTATCAACTCCCACTTCCACTCAAGAATTTCAAAGTTCTAAGCTAATTCACACGGTCTCTGATGTTCAACCTTTACCTGTTGATAATTGGGACATTTTGAGACAAAATTCGCAATGTCTCTCTTCATTCCATTACGTTAATAAACTCCTCTTAAGTCGTGGTACATCTTAGTGGAACCAGGATGGATGGAATATCTGAAACTATGAGCTTCGGCCATGATCCTCTCTTGGAAACCATCAACATCAGGCACACACAATCTTCCTTGATACCTCAACACCTCATCTCCCCCTTTGGAGAAAACCATCACCTTCTGCTTATGAACTGCCTCTTTCAATTGGAATAGGACAGGATCTTCATCTTGCTTTTCCTTCACTTCTGACACTAAGGATGAAGCAGACCCATTCTGCATATTGACCCCTCCTTCATTGTTCTCCTCAAGTTTCACTCCCAGTCGAGCCAATCTATGCACTTCCTTAGCTAGCTCTCTTTTCCCTTCCTCCACACTGGCGGTGCTACCCGTAGACATCCTGCTAAGAGCATCAGCACAATGTTAGCCTTACCTGGATGGTAGAGAATGCTCATGTCATAATCCTTGAGCAACTCCAACCACCTCCTCTATCGCAGGTTGAGCTCCTTCTAGCTGAACACGTACTGCAAGCTCTTGTGGTCAGTAAACACGTCCACATGCACTCCATACAAATACTGATGCCAAATCTTAAGTGTGAATACCACTGCAGTCAACTCGAGATCGTGAATTGGATAATTCTTCTCATGGACCTTAAGTTGTCTGGAAGCATAAGCTATCACCTTCCCTCTCTGCATAAGCACACAGCCCAATCCAACTCTAGATGCATCACGGTATGTCACGAAGTCTCCTGTCCCGTCGGGCAAATTCAAAACTGGGGTTGTAATCAATCTAGTCTTCAACTCTTGGAAACTCCTTTCACATTCCTCAAGCTACTAACACTTGTCCTTTTTCTGATTAAGCTTAGTCAATGGTGCTGACAGAGAAGAGAAGCCTTCAACAAATCGGCGATAGTAGTCTGCTAAACCCAAGAAGCTTCTTATTTCCGTCGGAGAAGTTGGTCTTGGCCAGTTCTTAACCATTTCAATTTTCTGAGTATCCACCCGAATACCAACTCCTGAAACAACATAGCCTAGGAAGGCCACAGACATAAGCGAATACTCACACTTTGAGAATTTTGCATACAACTCAAGATCTTTGAGCGTTTACAAAATACTCTAAAGAGATTAGCATGCTCCCCTTCATCCTTTGAATACACCAGAATGTTATCAATAAACACGATCACGAACATATAGAGATACAGTCTGAATACAAGTCGCAAGTGCATTTGTCAACCCTAAGGACATGACCAATAGCTCAAAATTGTCATACCATGTCCTAAAGGCTATCTTGGGATAACACTTTCCCTCCCCTTCAACTGATGGTAACCCGATCTCAAGTCTATCTTGGAGAAACAAGCAGCACCCTTAAGTTGGTTAAAGAGATCATCTATCCTGGGAAGGGGATACTTATTCTATATTGTGACCTTGTTCAGTTACCGGTAGTCTATACACATCCTGAGAGGCCCATCTTTCTTACGCACGAATAGGATAGGAGCACCCTAAGGAGAAATACTAAGCCTTATGAAACCTTTCTCTAACAAGTCTTTCAAATGTTCTTTCTATTCTTTCAACTCTGTGAGGGCCATTCTATAACGTGAAATTGAAATAGGTTTGGTCTCGGGAAGAATATCAATCTCAAAGTCAATCTCCCTATTAGAAGGGACTCTAGGTACATCATCAGGAAACACCTCAAGAAACTCATTCACAATCGGGACTGACTCAAGAGTAGAAGATTCAACATCATCAAACTTAACTCGCACGAGGTGGTAAATACAACCCTTGGAGATCAACTTTCTGGCTCTAAGATAAGAGATAAACTCAGCCTTAGGTGCAACAGAACTCCCTTTCCACTCTAGAATAGGCTCATTAGGGAATTAAAACTTAACAATTCGGGTTCTATAGTTAACAGAAGCATAACAGGCATGAAGCCAATCCATGCCAAGTATCACATCAAAATTAACCATCTCTAATTCTACCAAGTCAGCTAAGGTGTCTCTATGATAAATGGATACTACATAATCTCTCTAAACCCTCTCAGCTAATGTAGACTCGACAGTAGGATTGGAAACAACAAAAGGTTCAAGCAAACACTCTGGAAGGATCCCGAACTTACTAACCACATAAGGAGTCACAAAAAACAAAGTGGCACCCGGATCAAGCAATGCATAACAATCAAAGGCAAATACTCGAAGCATACCTGTAACAACATCTGGTGCAGCCTCCTGATCCTGTCGATTACCTATCGTATAAAGGTAGCTCATCCCACCTCCTGTACCTGTAGTAGTACCCCTCTGTTGATTGCCAGCTCGGGGTGTTGTAGAGAACTTTAGTCTACTGCTCCCTTCACCTCGCCTCATCTTTGTACACTCATAACTAAAGTGAATAGTCTATCCACGTGAATAGCAAACATCTCTCCCCACATGACACTCACCTAATGAAGCTTACCACACTTGTCACAAGGTGGCTTTCCCCTCGCACCTTGGGTCACACTAGCTTGAGATTGTACACCTCGAGCCTTATAATTCTGGTAACCATGAGATTTTTGATCATACCTGTTTGGCTGAATGGGCGCACTTGCTACAGAAGGTGCATGATGAGATGATCTCTTCTGAAAGTAGGACTTGTTGCCCTTATTCCGTCTCTGTTGGCTAGGCTCATGCCCAACTGATTTCACCTTTTTGTTGATTTGATTCTCTCTATCTTTCCTCTTATCTTCCTCCGTCTATTGGGCATACACCATGATTCTGGAGATGTCTATGTCGGGGATCAACAAAGTCGCCTTACACTTTTTCTACTCATGTCTGCCCAGACCCGATACAAACTTCCTCATCCTTACCCTCGTGTCTTGCACCATCTCCAGAGCATACCTGGAAAGCTTAATAAACTTGAGACTATACTCTTTCATTGTCACTCCTCCTTACTTCAGGTTCACGAACTCATCCACCTTTTCCTCCCTTAACTCTTGAGGAAAGAAGTGGTCAAGAAAGATAGTCTCAAACTCCTCCCATGCTGCGGGCTCCATATTCACACCCCTACTCTCCTCCCACAGGTTGTACCAAACGTTAGCAACGTCCTTCAATTGGTAGGAAACACGCTCTACTCCCTCAATCTCATTAGCATGCATCACTTTCAGGACCTTGTACATTTCATCAATGAAGTTCTGCGAGTCCTTCTCAACCTTAGACACTGTATACACTGGCGAGTTTATCTTTAAGAAGTCTCTGAGTCTGGTGGCAGCTGAGGGCTCTTGTGAGCTAGGGCTTGGAGTTTGAGGACCTCGGCTATTACCCTAGGATTGCCACCAACTGAGTCAGCATGGTGATGGCTCCCCTAAACTCTGCCTCTATGCTGGGAGCTGGCTGGGACTGAGCAGGGGGTACTTGTGGGACCTCGGTAGTCCTGGCAGGGCGTCCCCGTCTCCTAGCTATTGGCTGGATGGGGACCTCAACTTAGGTGTTCTCAGCAGCTGGCGCTGCGACATCTCTCTGAGCTGGTGTTCTTTTTGGAGGCATTTTCTGTAAACGTGTAAAGCATGAGTTAAAGACGAGATTTCCATAAAGCTAAACTTTATCGCACGAATCCAGATCATAGGATAAGGGTAACACTTCCTAATGTCCTATAGTCTCCATTTATGAAGTGTGGTGCACAACATACCCATAAACAAGACTCTACTAGACACAGTATCATAAACTCCCTAGGCCATTCGAACTTTGTTCTTTGATACCAAGTTTGTCACACCCCGGGAGGGTACCTTAAGCGTAACTGACACTCGGAGACTATTGCCAGCCCCCAAGCGAACCAACTAGTCTCATCGCATTCGTTCAGTCAATTCATTAGCGGAAGATAACAAAGAAATATCTATCCATCAGTGGGCTATAGGCTTCAACTTTGTCTATCATGAAGAAATACGAATAATATAGAAGTCTCAATAATTAAGAAACAAAGAAAATGACTCCAACATCCTCTATCAGTTATCTATGTCTATAAAGCCTCTATAGCTAGTATCTATGAAGGTACCATGATAAGTCATTGCTACCACAATCAATATAATTAACTCAAAATAGATAAAAGAGAAATAAATGTGTCCTCCGAAAGCAGGGGAGGACTCACCAGGTCTGAATTTATGGAGCTCTGAACCTCAACGATTTGCCTGCTGAAGTTCTCTATCTCCAGAATCTACATCATAAAACGATGTAGCGCCAAAGGGGCGATTGTAGTGCAATGTACTGTATGTAAAATGGGCTAAAATTAAATAGTAACGGCTATACAATATACAATGACATCAACTCATCAATCACTCAACCTCAACTTAGAGCAAGGAACATGACTCTATCACATTGCTATCCATCAGGACATCACACAATCACAACAATCTCAGAGTACTGTCAACATAAAACCTATCTGGGAGTTTCTATAACCGACAATCACCACCTATGATCCAGTGATGATACAACGAAGAGATGTTGTTGCCAGATCTGCCCAGTACCTTGCCGGGGTAAAGGACGAGTCTGTCGGGGATCCCAAAGAAGTCTGTCAAGTCCTCTACGGGACAAAGGAAACATCTGCTTTCACGATCAAATCCTTTCCTATGCTGGCCATGTAGTTAATGAGTATGTGTGAGACTCAAACTCTTACCCATTTCGGTGTTAATACTCCTTCCAAGACTCGATATGCTCATAAGTCTATCAACATCAGGTTGGTTATACAACCAACCCCCCCTCAGGCAAGGACCTCATCTCATGTGACATTCTATCAACTCAAGGTATAGGTTCTTCCTCTCAAAGCTAAGGTTCAACCTTATTTAGACTTTAATAATACTAATTCCATCAACTTCAACCATCAACATACTCATCTCAAGACCCAGACCACAACAATCAATACAGTTAGACAGTCAAGGCTCTAGACATTACCCTTAAGTTCATTCTTGAAGTCTTTTACAGAGAATACATGTAGGATAAATACATAATCACACAATAACACATGTAAACAGTTAATTCAAAATATGATAATCATCAATTTAAGATATTGTGTAGATATTAAAGATAAATTTCAAGAAAATCTTGAAGAATTACAATTCAAGACCTATCAACTATCAATCTCCAACTTACTACATTCATTGGGGCACATGGGAGAACAATCCATGTTTTGGGTAGCCTTTACATACCTGAGATTGAAGAATTCCCAACCTTTCTTCAAGAATTTAGATTTGGACTTGAAACCCTCAACGGTTTCTTCTTTTCCTTCTCTTAGAGTGTACGTTTAGACTTGGGAAAAAATATGGATTTTGAACCCTTAATCGATAATATATGACCTTAAGAGTACGTTATAGGACTTAGGAAAGGGTGGGGAATGCCCAAAAGGCCCTTCCCGAATTAAAAGAAAAAAAATTAAAATTGGTACACTGGTCCGGGATGCGTCAGGGGTGCGGACCAGTGTATTTCTCGATTTTTTCATCGAAATTCAATTCCCGTCAAAAATTTAAAAAATTTACTAAGTGTGTCTTCGCGTCATGCCAGGGGCACAAACAGACACTATTTTCACATTAATTAGCAAAAAATTATTTTTTGACCCGGTTGTTCTTAAATTGGGTCGAGATTCCTTTCCCACTTGATTTTTCGCGCTGATCGTAAATTTGGTCTCGAATTCTCCATCAGAGCTTTGGAAGATGCGTTGTGCGCATGATTACATTTTACGGTGGTTTTGATAATTTTACGGGGTGTTACAGGATTCTTGTAACTGAAATAAATTTCATGATTTAAAGAAATATGCTCAACAATGAAATTCTTAGAATAAGAATAATAATTACAATAAAATTTGCATGGTAAAACTTATGGAAACTTCATAGGAAAGAAGCTGACTTGGATCATGGCTAGATTTATTTCTAAGAAGATGGAATAACTACGTAATTAGATTATTTACGTGGCCTTACATCCCTGAGATTGAAGAATAATTCGACCCCGACCTCAAGAACCCTCGCTTCTTCTCTTCTTCTCTCAAGAACTCTAATCTCAAGTTGTGTATAAGGGCTTTAGAATGATTTTTGAAACCATTTTTCGACTAAAAACGACTTATTTAAGCATGGTTTAAGTTTAGGAGGGGTTGAAAAAGGTCTAGAATGGCCCTTACAAATAAAATAAAAAGTTCGCATCGAAAACACAAGTCCACGATGCTGATTGGGTGTGGAGTAGGTGCTTTTCGTTGAAAATTCTCTGAACGAGTTTTTCAATCCCGTCAAATTTTTTTAAAAAAATAAATAAGTGTTAGCCCGCGACAGTGGCACATCGCGCCCCTGTCGCACATCTACACTGGTTTGCGTTTTTGCATTGAAAAATTATCTTTTGATCTAGTTGCTCTAAAAATCAACCGTGATCATTTTCCCACTTAATTTTTCATGCTGATCGCATATCCGGCCTCGAATTTACCATCGGAGCATGGAAAGATGCGTTATGCGCACATCTCTCCTCTAGGGGTATTTTGATAATTTTATCGGGTGTTACAATTTCATTTGTTTTAATTTGTTTGTTCTTTTTTTATTTCATATAAAAAAAGAATGTCTCTTTATCTCTCTCTTTAATAGCTTTTAACATTTAACTTTTCACATGACATATTATCACAAGATCAAATAATATTTTTGATACATTTTAGTCAAATAATTGGACATATATTTAATTTAAGTAAATTTTCTTAATT
>JAPFFP010057957.1:0-51142 GCA_026153255.1 Solanum medicagineum | reverse complement strand
CCATATTCCATAGTTCAAATTTGAAAAATTAATAAATTACATCCCTAATTTGTTTCTGAATCAGATTTATTGATAATATGAAATATAGAGAATATGGTAACTCAATAAGTTCTACGCGTTATTTTCTTTGAAATTCAGATTTATTGATATGGTTGGTATTTACTTACCTAAATGAGTTTAATTCTTATAATTAAATTTGTTTGTTTGGGCAAAATATACGCGGAAGGAAGTAAAAGGAAATATAATGAGAGTTAATTTGTTATCTACATTGTGTTAGAAAGTCAGGAAATTAATCAGATTTGTCAAAGAATTATGTGGTTCTTTTGTCATGTGATAATCAACGAAAATGGTAATTAGTCAATCAATTTGATTAAAAAAATCAATTTAATAATAGTTGTTTGATCAAACTTTATAAAAAATATTTATTGGCCTGATATAGTTTTTAATTTTGCGATTTAGAGTTGATATATAAAAGTGGCTCGTATATGCCCTATATATTGTTACACTAATAGACTAAATATACTACATTCATCTGATGGAAGTGAAAATATTTATTTCAAAATTTATTTTTATTAAAAGAATAATTCTATGGTATTCTTGATCCTGCTCACACCTGAAGCTTTTGACTTCTTTGATTCAATCTAATTTAAATTTATTATATTGATGATCAAATGTATTTTTTACTTATTTTGTTGTACTATTTATCATGGATGAGCCGATTATTTTTTACGACTACAAATATAAATTACAATATAGTCCACAAAAAATAAATTTTAATATTTTTTCTTCTTTTCTTTTCTCTTCTTTCATTCGGACTTCTTTCTTTTTATTTTTCATATTTTTATTCTCAAGCATGAAAAAAATAATGAAATGAGAATAAGAAACTCTAATAATAATAAACAAATAGATTTATACGGAAGATATTTAAAACTCAAATTAGTTGTTAAATCGAGAATTTTTTAAAAGAAAGGGTTTGAGAAGGAACAATATACTCCTGAACTTTGTTAGAAATATCATATATATCCCTACATGGATCATTTTAAAAATAAAAAAATAAATTACAAATTGATATTTTCACTTCCTTTAGATGAAAATGGTGTATGTAAGGTCATTTTGTAAGGATATGGGTATATGTGAGTCACTTTTTAATGAAAGGGGCATATTTGGGCCATTTTTATCATCTCTAAATTGCAAAATTATGGGGTATGTCAATCCTTTTTTCCTATTATTAAAAGTATTTTTATCTAATGAATTTCAAAAAATAGAATATTTTTAAATATCATAATTTATTGTGTTTGATACTATAGTGACCTAACCCCATCAATAAGGGTAGTTCAATAGAGAAATAAGTTGGTTCCGAAAATATTAAAAATTTTGAGCCTAGGACAATTTGAGACGAAAACTGAGTCATGTGAGATCTAGAGAAATTTGGTCAGGGATTGGAATAAGTTGGATTGTGAGTTTGATAATTCGAGTTGATAGCTAAGATGATAAGGATCCCCCACAGTTTTACGAAACTAAACTCGGCCGAGTAGAACTCTCAAAATTGATCTTGGCGCTAAGGGTACTGTAAGACTGCGCAAGCACTCATGAAATGGACCCCAATATGGGTGGAGCATTTAAAAACCTCACGATCTTCGTTTGAAACTCATTTCTTTGGTGTTAATCCCAAATAAAATGTAGCTTCACGAAAGTTTCTCTACATTGCAAGCTAACCGCTTTGTATAGGTTTCTCCATGAATTGTGCCACATAGTTGTAATGCCCGTCGAAATTACTAAAATGCCCCTAGAATGGAATCATGCGCATAGCGCATCTTCCCAAGCTCGGATGGAAAATCTGAGATTGAATTGCGATCAGTACGAAAAACTGAATGGGAAAGTGGTCTCGATCCGATTTTAGAGAAATCGAATTGAAAAATAATTTTTTGATCCAAAAATCGAGACAGTGAGGGTACGTGATAGGGCCGCGATACGCCCTAGCCGCGAACCCACAATTATTTTTTTAAAATTTTTCGACAGGGGTTGGATTTCCAAAAATACACATGTGCATGATAGGTCCGCGTCGCGGACCTGTTCCACCGAAGTTCAAAATTTTAAATCTTTTGAGGGGCATTCTAGACTTTTTTCCACCCCTTCTAGACTTAACTCATGGCCAATACAAGTCTTTTTGGCCTAAAAAAATTCCAAAACCCTATTTTAAAGCCCCTTACGCAAAAACTAAGTAGAGACCTTGAGCGAAGAAGAGGAGAAAGAGCTATGGTTCAAAGGATTGAGGCTAATTTCTTGAGGAATTGATTGTCAAACTCCATACCAGGTATGTACGACTATCTAAAGTGTTGGAGTTGCTCATCCACACGCCCCATCATTTACTAGAATCGAGATTTTAAATATTAATTGCATTCTTTAAAACTTATGATTCATAAATCTTGAATTCTTGTACAGAATTGAGTTTCTTGATATATTTGAGTCAAGTTATGAGTTGCACCATTGTTATTTTGAGTTATGAATGTATTTCACTTGGTTGATACATGAACCCTAAACTTTTCATTTTCCTTGCTTACTGATTAATTGAAATTGTGAACCTAATCTTTCAAACTAAGTAATGTGATCCTGAGAAGTACATTTTCTTTCTTTATGTATGTTTTATTGTTTTATGCATGCATGTAATGAGTATCCATCATGTCATTTATGCTGAGCCTGCTAATGTGATGTCACTTGACCATATTCATGGGAGTCTTGTGTGATGTGGATTAGAGTCTTGAGTTGCATTGCATGGACGACGGTCCTAAGTTATTGAGTTGTTGTAATTGAGTTGAGCTACTGAGAACTAAGTTGACTTGTCTAAGATGAGTCAAAGTGATGACTTGAGCTAACTTTTATTAGCATAATTTAGTCTTGGAAGGAGTACTGAGCACCGAGTTGGGTGAAGAGACTCACCCTAGAACTATGTTGCCAGCGTGGGATGGTCACAAAGGATAATTCTGGTGGCCCAAGTCCCCATGGAGGGACACTTTCTTAGGATCCGAGAGAGAGGTAGTGGTTGACGCATCCTTTTCTGTGGCAAGTTAAGGATGGGCGAGTCAACGATGCCATAATCGTTGTACATCACCAAAACTCATGGTGGTGTGAGTTATGTCGGTTAGAGAAACTTCCAAGCAATACTTAAGTTGAGCATATCATGATTTTTGAACTGAGTTGCATTTAAACACTAAGTCTATTTCTAAAGCATGATTTCAAACTTAAAACTTGCATGATTTATTTGAGTTGAGGTATGAGATGAAGAGTTGAGCTTTAAGCTGAGTTGTAGATTGGTTTGAGCCTTATCTGTTTACTTTAGCCCATTTATATACAGTACATTCCATGTACTTATGCCATTTGGCTTTGCATCATTTCATGATGCAGATTCAGCAGATAGAGGACTTCAGCAGATGCACCATTGAGGTTCAGTACCCTAAGTCAAGACAGTGGTGAGTCCTCCCCTGCATTCAGAGGATACCCTTTACTCTCTTCTTTACATTTTGAGTTAGTTCCTTGAATTTGTGGTATTCATGGCTTGTCATGGTACCTTCTAGATGTTTAGAGTACAAACTTCATAGACTTTGAATGAAGTATTCTTGAGACTTGAACTATTTTGAGAAACTAATTATAATATTTTTGTCTTTTCTTTAATGCTATCATTGAGCATTCTTCCGCTGTTGGGTAAGATATGATAATGAGACCAAGTGGTTCGCTTGGGGACTAACAATAGTTTTTGAGTGCCAGTTGCATCCTGAGTACCCTCTTGGGACGTGACAAACTTGGTCTAAGAGTCCAGAGTTCAAGTGTCCTAGGGAGTCTGTGAAGCCGTGTCTAGTAGAGTCTTGTTTATGGGTATGTTATGCACCACACTTCATAAGCAGAAGGATATATGGCATTAGGAAGTGTTACCCTTCTTCTATGATCTGAGGTCATGCGATAGAGTTTAATTCTATGAAAACTTTGCTCTAATTCGTGCATTACACGTTTGCAGAATATGCCTCCAAAATGAACTGCTGCTCAGAGAGATGCCTCAGCCCCAACCGCGAGAGTTCCCAACTAGAGGTCCTTATTCAGACAGGGATGAGGAGATGGAGTCGATCTGCTAGGGCTACTGAGGTCCCACAGGCACCCGCTGCACCGCCACAGTCGGCTCTTACTTTAGAGGCAGAGTGTAGGGGAGCCATTGCCATGATCACTCAGCTGGTTGCCTACCAAGGTAATAGTCGACGTCCTCAGGCTCCTAGTTCCAGCTCACAGGAGTCCACTGTCGCAACCCGACTCAGAGACTTCTTGAGAATGAACCCGCCAGTATGTACGGGGTCGAAGGTTGAGGAGGACCCACAGAATTTCATCGACGAGATGTATAAGGTGTTGAGGCCATGCATGCCAGTGGTATTGAAGGGGTTGAGCTTGCCTCTTACCAACTTAAGGATGTGGCAAATGTCAGGTACAACCAATAGGAGGATAGTCGAGGTGAAGATGTTGAGCCTGCTGAGTGAGATGAGTTTCAGAGTATTTTTCTCGACCACTTCTTTCCCCAAGAGTTGAGCGAGGCGAAGATTGATGAGTTCGTGAACCTGAAACAGGAGGGGATGACCATCAAGGAGTACAGCCTAAAGTTCATTAAGTTGTCCAGGTATGCTCCGGAGATGGTCCAGGACATGCGGGCAAGGATGGGGAAGTTTGTGTCTGGATTGGCTAGACATGCGAAGAAGGAAGGCAAGGCAGCGTTACTGATTTCAAGCATGGATATTTGTCGACTCATGGTGTACGCCTAGCAAACTGAGGAGGATAAGAAGGAAGACGGAGAAGAGTACATGAGCAAGAAAGCCAAGTCAACCAGGTATGAGGCTAACCCACACAAGCAGGATAAGGGGAACAGGTCTTACTTCCAGAAGAGGCATTCGGGGTATGCACCATCATTAGCCAGTGCACCCACTCCAAATGTCTGGTATGATCTGAAATCACAGGAGTAGTCAAACTTTAGAGCACATGGTTCACAAGCCAGTGTGACATTTGGCTCGAAAGGGAAAGCACACTGTGGTAAGTGCGGTAGGATGCATTTGGGGGAGTGAAGGGAAGGAGGAAATGGTTGTTATAAGTGTGTCCAGACAGGTAACTTCCTGAGTGACCGTCCACTTCGGGGAAATAGAGCCCAATCTTGTACTACCATGCCGCCGCCCAGAGGTAATCAAAAGGGTGCCAAACTGGGGACAAGTAGAGGAATGAATTGCAATGGGGAACAGACAGGACCAAGAGGTTACACCTGATGCCGTGATGGGTATGCTCCGAGTCTTTACTTTTGATTGTTATGTTTTACTTGATCCAGGGGTGACAGTGTCCTTTGTAACACCATATGTGGCTAGAAAAGTTGAGATTTCTCCTGAGTGTTTACTTGAGCCTTTCCCTGTTTCTACTCCTGTTGATGAGTCTATCATAGTCAAGAGAGTTTATAGAGATTGTGTAGTGTCCATCTACAATAGGGATACTCTTGCTGATCTGGTTGAGTTAGAGATGATTAACTTTGATATAATTCTTGGTATGGACTGGCTCTATACCTGTTATGCCACTGTTGATTGTAGAACCCGAACCGTTAAGTTTCAGTTTCCCAATGAGCCTGTTATAGAGTGAAGAAGAGATCCTATTGCACCTAAGGGCAAATTTATTTCCTATCTTAGAGCTAGAAAGTTATTCTCTAAAGGGTGCATCTAGCACCTCGTGCGAGTCAAATCTGATGATATTGAGCCTTTTACTCTTGAGTCAGTCCCGATTGTAAATAAGTTTCCTAAAGTATTTCCTGAAGATCTACTTGGAGTCCCTCCTGATAGGGAGATTGACCTTGGGATTGATGTTCTTCTCGATACGCAACCTATCTCTATCCTACCTTATAAGATGGCCCCCGCTGAGTTGAAAGAGTTGAACGAGCAGTTGAGGAACTTGTTAGAGAAGGAATTTATCAGACCGAGTGTTTCTCCTTGGGGTGCTCCTGTTCTATTCATACAGAAGAAAGATAGGTCTCTCGGAATGTGCATAGATTACAGGCAACTGAACAAGGTCACAGTTAAGAATAAATATCATCTCCCAAGGATAGATGATTTGTTTGTCCAACTTCAGGGTGCCTCTTGTTTCTCAAAGATAGACCTCAAATCCGGTTATCATCAGTTGAAAGTAAGGGAATGTGACATTCCAAAGAAAGCTTTTAGGACTAGATATGGCTATTTTGAGTTCTTGGTCATGTCCTTTAGGTTGACTAATGCACTTGCAGCCTTCATGGACTTGATGAACAGAGTATTCCGATGGTACCTTGACATGTTTGTGATTATATTTATTGATGACATCCTGGTATATTCTAAGGATGAAGAGGAGCACGTCAATCATATTAGAGTGATTCTTCAAACTCTCAAAGACCATGAATTGTATGCGAAGTTTTTGAAATGTGAGTTCTAGCTCAAGTCAGTGGCCTTCCTATGTCATGTTGTCTCGGGTAATGGTATTCGAGTGGATGCCCAGAAGATTGAAGCAGTTAAGAATTGGCCCAGACCGACCTCAACAATAGACATAAGAAGTTTCTTAGGATTGGTAGGCTACTACCGCAGATTTGTTGAGGGTTTTACTTCCCCGTCGGCACCATTGACCAAGCTAACTCAGAAGAAGATCAAGTTTCAGTGGTCTGACGAATGTGAGAAGAGTTTTCATGAGTTGAAGACCTGACTGACTATATCCCCAGTTTTGACGTTGCCTGATGGGACAGAAGACTTTTTGGTATATTGTGATGTATCTAGAGTTGGACTAGGTTGTGTGTTGATGCAGAGAGGGAAGGTGATAGCCTATGCTAGACAACTTAAGATTCATGAGAGGAATTATCCGACTCATGATCTCAAGTTGGCAGCAGTGGTATTCTTACTTAAGATCTGGCATCACTATTTGTATAGACTACATGTAGACGTGTTCACTGACCAAAAAAGTTTGTAATACGTCTTCAGTCAGAAAGAGCTCAACCTGCAGCAGAGGAGATAGCTGGAGTTACCCAAGGATTATGACATGAGCATTCTCTACCACCCAGGTGAAGCTAACATTGTTGTTGATGCTCTTAGCAGGTTGTCAATGGGTAGCATGGCCTATGTTGAGAAAGGAAAGAAAGAGATAGTAAAAGAGGTGCACAGATTAGCTCGATTGGGAGTCCATCTCGAGGAAAATGACGAGCGAGGAGTCAATATCCAGAGTGGGTCCGTATTATCCCTTGTGGTAGAGGTGAAGGAGAAGCAAGATCTAGATCTTGTCATACTCCAATTGAAGGAGGCTGTCCACAAAAAGAAAGTGATGGTCTTCTCCAAAAGGGTAGATGGGGTATTAAGATACCAGGGTAGGTTATGTGTTCCTGATGTTGGTGGTGTAAGAGAGAGAATCATTGCCGAAGCACATAGCTCTAGGTATTCTATTTATCCGGGATCTACCAAGATGTACCACGACTTGAGGGAAATCTATTAGTGGAGTGGGATGAAGAGGGATATCGCGGAGTTTGTTTCTAAGTGCGCAAATTGTCAATAAGTCAAAGTTGAGCACCAACGACTATGTGGATTGGCACAAAACTTTGAGATCCCCCAGTAGAAGTGGGATATGATAAACATGGACTTCATCACCAGTCTACCAAGGTCTCAAAACCAACATGACTTAATATGGGTGATCGTGGATAGGATGACCAAGTCGACCCATTTCTTGGTAGTTAAGACAACTAATACTGCTGTAGAATATACCTGGTTATACATCCATGAGATTGTGAGGTTTCATGGAGTTCCCCTGTCCATCATCTTGGACAGAGAAGCTCAATTCACCTCCAGTTTTGGAGATCCTTCCAGAAGGGATTGGGTATGAAGGTAAATTTGAGTACTACCTTTCACCCGTAGACAGACGTCCAGGCAGAGCGCACCATAGACGTTAAAGGATATGTTGAGAGCTTGTGTCCTTGACTTCAAGGGAATTGGTATGATCATCTGCCGTTGATCGAATTTGTGTATAACAATAGTTATCATGCAAGCATTCAGATGGCCCCTTATGAAGCTTTGTCTCGGAGAAGAAGTAGATCACCGATTAGGTGGTTTGAGGTCGGTGAAGCGGAGTTAATTGGGCCTGATCTTATCCACCAGTCCATGGAGAAGGTAAAGTTATTAGAGAGAGGTTGAAGACAGCACAAAGTCACCAAAAGTCTTACGCGGATGTGAGAAGAAGGGAGTTAGAATTCGAGGTAGATAATTGGGTGTACTTGAAAGTGTCACCTATGAAAGGTGTCATGAGGTTCAATAAGAAGAGGAAGTTGAGTATGTGCTATATCGGCCCCTATCAAATTGAGGAGGATTGGGAAGGTCGCCTATGAGTTTGAATTGCCTTTCGAGTTAGATGGGATCCATCCAGTATTCCACGTGTCGATGTTGAAGAAGTGCTTGGGAGATCCTACTTTGGCAATCCCTGTTAAGAGTACTGGAGTAAAAGATAGTTTATCCTATGAGGAGATTCCAATCTAAATTCTTGACCGTCAAGTTCGTAAGCTGAGGAATAAGGAGATAGCCTTCATCAAAGCTCTGTGGAGGAACCAATTCATTGAGGAAGCTACATGGGAAGCTGAGGACGCTATAAGAATCAAATACCCACAAATCTTCATGCCAAATGACGATGATGTAGAAGGTAATGTTTCTACTCTTAACTTAACTGTTGTTCCCATTCTTGAGTTGATATGCCTATCCATGAGTCTGAGTAGAGTTTATGGAGGTTGAGGAAGAGTTTAGAGTTTGAGTTGTCGAGTGAGTATTGAGAGAAGTCCTGAGTCTACTCGTGCTTTATTACCACCTCTACTCATCATTCGAGGACAAATGATCCCAAGGGGGAGATAATGTGATGTCCGATGAAATTACCAAAATGCCCCTAGAATGGAATCATGTACATTACGCGTCTTCCCAAGCTCGGATGGAAAATCCGAGACTGAAATTTGCGATCAGCATCAAAAACTAGGTAGGAAAGTGGTCTCCACCCGATTTTAGAGCAATCAGGGGATCTAAGTGTTGGGTAAGTATGACTCATACTATGGGGCTAAAAAGGACTTAGGACTTCCCACATTTCCATAACTCATCGTGAACATAACCTCATAACATCAACATCAAGAAATGACCATAATCATAGCCTCCATAGCAAGTAGCATAACATAACACAAGCCCGTACAAAGAGTTTACATGATGTCCAACAATGCCTCTAATTTGTAGAATAGGATGTCAGCCAAGATAGGTCCCGGGCTCACCCTTAAAATAAATACATAAAAGGAAATAGCATAATAGATAGATAGAAAGTGGATTGCCCTTGAATGACAGGACTCACTATAAGCAACTCTCACAATCTAAGCTAACCGTCAAGAGGTGGATGAAGATAGTCTCTGATTCCTACATAATTAGATCATGTAGGAAAAGTGTATACATTCGTACATTTGAACATACTAACGATGTGGGCATGCAATGTATATGAACTTATTAAATCTGTATTCAGTGTTAGATGACAAGAGGACATATATAGAAAGAGTAGATAGGAAAGAAGGTTATATCAATGTCACGACCTCGACCTAGGATCTAGGAGTGACATGGAGAATGGGAACTCAAAATTCCCCAAACAAGACTCAAAGTATCCACATTAACATCATCAGTTTGGAAGCATATAATAAATTAGTAAACACGTAGTTCTATCGGACGGAAAAGTATGACTCATTCTATGGGGATATCATAGGAATAGGGATTTGCATGGATTCACATAGCACATAACACATAGAAAGTAAGGGGTGGGTAGGTATGACTTACTCTGGGGGTAGAATGGGACTTAGGACTTTCACATTTTCCATATCATATCATAAACAAACATCATAATTTCCATAATCAAGAGAAAGCCATAACTATAATCTCCAAATACCAAAACATAGCATGTATCCGTATAAGAGTCTAGATGTTGTCCAACGACGCCTCTAAGTCGTAATAGGATGGGGGCCAAGACATGTCGCAGACTCACCCTCAAAGTAAATAGAACTTAATAGGTAGATGGATGATGGCTTGTCCTTGGATCATGGGACACACCACAAAAACTTTCACGAATCTGAACTAGCCGTCAAAAGGTTGATGAATATAGTCCCTGATCCCTATATGGTTAGATCATGTAGGTAAAAAATATGTATTAGCACGTTTGAATGTATTATGTATGCGGCCATGCAGTGCATATGAATTTATTAAACTTGCATTTAATATTACATGAGAAGGGCACATACATAAAATGAATTGCATAAGCAAAGGAGTGTAATATATCAATATGCCATGAAATCCATGATACATGCAACGCCATAATACTTCAACATAGAGGGGATGAGACCTCAATTGACATATAAGACCAAGCGAGCTATTACTTGGAATTTTGATGTCTTTCCTACACTGGATAAGAGGTGATCTACTTGCAAAAGGTAGACCATACTTTTCCTTATGGGCCTCCCATTTAGGAGAAGTAAATGACGTGCTGTCAAAATACAACACATTTGATGCTTAAAAATTTGTTTTTTGTGTTCTCAATGCTATTCTAGTAGATTTGATGTGCTTTTATGTTTATTTTTCAGGATTATAGGGTTAGCACAATTTACGGTCTAAGTGTGCTGATTTTACTGAAGTGGAGGTTTCACGAGACCTTTTATGGGATGTAGAGAATTCTACGGGCCGTAGATCTGGTTGCATACGAAATTTCAGAGAAGGATGATTTTCTAAAGTTATGTCTACAAACATGCAAACAAGCTATGGAAGATTTAATGAGCCGTAGGTTTTGTGTCGTGTCCTTAGGATTGATCGTGGGGAGTTACTGAAGAATCATTAGACGAAACACTCTATGGGCCGTAAAACTTTATACAGCTCATAGAAGCTCCTATATAGTCTGCCGACGCAGTTATCCTATTCCATTTTGGTTTTGTATTTATAACTACTATAAATAGGTCTTTAATGATATTTTTCATAAGGAATGTCACAGAATAGTATAAAATAGTAGAGAGTTTGAGAGAAATATTTGTGAAACATTATTTTTTGTTTTTAATTCAATCTTGTGATTCTTGGCGAAGAGCTTGGATTTATTGTGCTTAATTCCTTTGTCTAAGTACTCAATTATGTAATTCAAATTCATAAATCTTGTATCTACATTGATTATTAGTAGCTAAATCCACAACTAAGGTTGTGGATACCATAAAGAACTAACACGGTAAAACTGGACAATTAATAATTCTTGAAAAGTGTGCATGTATGTATTATTAATTCTCCTTGGTTTGAATGCTTTTTAATGGTCGCCAACATTAGAACTTACCTAGTGTTACTGAATAGATCAAGGTAGTAATAAATAGGAAAAGAGATTAATTAACAAGATTCGATTGATGTTTCTCATCTAATCAACCAAATTGGGCCAAGGGGAAATTGTACTGGAATAACAGGTAAGGGTTAGTAATGTCACACTGCGGGAATGGAGCAAATCACGTAGTGAAATTTACATCTTCCCTAGATCTAAGGTAAACCTAAGTTGCTGTTCTGTATGCTACACACTAGAAAAGAAATTTATTATCTGGTAATACCGAGTTAGGGAATCACAGGTAACACAATACCCTAGTAACTCTTCATACTAAATTCACTCTTGTCTTAGTCTAGATTACTTTTCATAGTTGTTACAACACCCCCCCCCCCAAACAAAATAAGTAGGTCAATTCACTCGAATTGCTTCGAATTCTTCTAAGTGTACCATATTCCCAGTAGGATCGACCCTAACCTTAGCTAGGTTATATATCTTGACAATGACCACTTTAGCCTAAAGTAGGAGGTGTAGCTTGGGTGACATCAAGATGTTAGCACTGTTGCTGGGGAATATGGCTAGACTTGTTTAACTTGAGTAGTTTGGGAATTAATCCTTATTTCCTTATTTTATGCTTTTTGTTATTGTTGTTCTATTTCAGGGTACAGGTGTAGTGTATGCCTAACATATGAAGTCGAGGCATTCCTTTGACTCCGTTTGATCCAGAGATATAGAGAAGATTAAGAAGGATGGCCAAAGATAATGCAAATAACGCAGTTAATGCAACTTCAAATCAGAATTGGAATGAGAATGTGAATGAGAATAATGACAACCCACCTCCTCTTGAGTACATTGATCCAAAGCTATAGGACTTCAATGCTAAAACTTATCAGTGGAACCAATATCAACTGAATCCTATGGCTATGGATATGATTGGTGCCATTGTGTTATCGCCACTACCGGATGACATAAAGTTAAAGGTTTCAAGTGGATTTCTTTAGATCCTACAAAATCATAGGTTGTTCACGGGCCTACCATCAGAGGATCTGCATAGTCATCTACACAAGCTTGTGTTTGTTTGTAAGAGTGTACTAGGAACTCAGAATCTATATATGGATACTATGGGGCTTCGCGTCTTCCCATTATGTCTGATAGGCAATGTAGTGCTATGGCTATCTGTGCTCCCACAGAGTTCGATCACCTATTGGGCTGAGTTGTAAAGGCCTTGTTGGAGAGGTTCTTCCTAAGATCGAAGAATCTCAAGTTGAAAGATCAAATCAACAACTTTTGAGAAACTTCCTAGTGACTCGATATTACTACATGGCAGCGATTCACAAAGTGCTTGAGAGGTTTCCCTGACCACAAAATTATTGATGATGCCTTTGTGAAGATCTTCTATCATGCCCTGGACGAATAGCCAAGCATGTGTTGATACCATCATGGGTGGCATGGTTTTAGATCAACCATTTGCAAGGATTGCTAAGAAGCTAGAAAAGGTGTTCAAGATGAATTGTGCAGGGGGGGGGACAAGAGACAAAGCATCTTCAAAAAGCTTGTGTTCTATTAGTGTTAATTCAGAGCAAGACAAAATATATGAGGATATAATGCAAGAGCTTGCTAGTATTAGTACCAACATGAAGGTGATGATGAAGTAGAATCAAGAATGAGTTAATGCAGTTGTTCATCAGCCTCTGGAAGCACCTATAAGGAGGACACTTGCTTCATTGCTTATTATACGGGGGGTTTCTAGACCAACGCTCAAGGGTCCAATATAGACTATTGGTGCCACGGTCAAGGAAACCAAGGTTAGAACTATAATAGAGATGATGCTTTCAGAGACAATCGAGGAGGTTATTACAACATGAATAGGGTCTAAGACAGAGATTTTGATTGGGTTCATAGAGATGGATATAAAAATAGTCCTTATTTACCACCACATAATCGTGATACTGGTGCTAGTAGTTCTAGGGCTGAGGAGATGTTTGACCGACTGTTGAAGAAGTCCGACACATAGGATGAGACCTTGAGGTGGATGAAGTCTAACATCTCCAGCATTCATAAGAAGATTGAGTCTCATTCTGTTTCTTTCAAATATCTAGAGCAATAGTTTGGTCAAGTATCAACTTAACTCAACCAACATCAGAGAGGTACACTACCTAACTACAAAGTTCAAAACCCAAAGAATGAAAAGGCAGTGTACGACAGTCACTACTCGTGGTGGTAAAAGTACCACTGATTCTCCCATGCCGATAGATGATAATGATGTTCGAGAGGTGATAGTTGAGGACAAGGATGTTGCAACCTGAGATGATCGTGCTAAATATGGGGTGAGATGATGCTATAGAGGTGATATAGAAGTTGGAGCCCATTCTAGAATGCTTCCTCCCTTGCCTCAGAGAATTTGAAAGAAGGAGGAGGATGACAAGTTCAAGCACTTTGTCTCTATGGTGAAACAACTCTCCATCAAGTTTATTATGGATTTGGTTACAAAGAATCTCACTGTGACTCTGGAGCTCTCCCAAGAGCTTCAACATTGCAGTGCAATTTCTACAAGGTCCTTGGTGGAAAAGCCAAAAGATCTTGGCTTTTTCACTCTACCCTGAACTATTAGAGATGTGGAGTTTGCAATGGCATTATGTAACCTTGGTGCTAGCATAAATCGGATGCCCCTTACGGTCTTCAAGAAGCTAGGTTGGGATCCCCCTACTCCGACGAGCATGCGATTATTGATGGTTGACCACACAGTGAAGAAGCCTATAGGGATACTTTATCACCTACTCGTCAAAGTTGAGAAATTCATATTCGTTGCAGACTTTGTGATCCTAGATTGTGAAGTCGATTTTGAAATCCAAATCATCTTGGGAAGTCCCTTCCTAGACAATAGTCAAGCACTAGTAGATATGGAAGCTGGCCAACTCAAGTTCAGATTGAATAACAAAGAAATTTTCTTCAATATCTGTCAGTCAATGAAGAGGCCAAAAGACCTGAAGAAGGATGTTTAAGCACTTGGTGAAGTCTGATTAACCAAGTTTTCCAAGTCATACTATGACAATAACTCAGGTGCTACTTGGGAGGCAACCCAAGATATTTGATGTACCAATTTTAGTTATGTTTTGTTTTTATCTTTTTTGACTTGTAGGTAAATTAATTTTTCATATATTAGTTGTAATTTGGGGACATTGGACTAGTTGCATATAGGGTAACAATGTGTTTTGTGAAGAATGTACAAGTACATGACTAAGTCAACCATCATTGGCTGAAAAGGCATCAAGATATGCTTCTACCACTGGTCCTACGGACCGTATGTAAATCTATGACCCGTATACTATCTCATAGAACACGTCTAGTGAGTAAAAAGTTGTGCACTCCAGATCACGAGCCAACTTTATGACCCATAGTTAAAACTACGGGTCATGAATGGGGCTCGTGGACCCTAGGTAAGGTTTTTTATTTTTTGGCTAACTGTGGAGATTCCTACAATCACCTCTATCAATTGTATTACATTTTACGGCTCGTAGAAAGGTTTGTGAAATCTAATCCCCAAAATTAAGGTTTGGGCATTCCATAAAATTAGGATCTACGAGTTATAAAATCCTCTATGACTTGTAATTGGGGTTTCATAGACCATGGGCCTATTAGTTTTAATCGATCCGGTCAACCTATAAATAGAAGGGGTCAAAGTATTTTGACCCCATTCATCCCCAAAATTAGGAATTACACCCGGTCCCTTTGCCAAACTTTTCCAATCAGTCACCACCCATTTTCTGAGGATTTTTCCAACAGTCTACTGATGATGTTCACGCTCCAATAAGAAAGCGACCATTTCAACAATTAACCTGACCAAGGTAAGGATCGAATCCACAGGGAATACAGGGCTTGATTACTAGATTTCACCACTAATCATTTCTAGCATTTATGACTACAATCTCTAAATGGGGCCGGGGGGGGGGTGTGTGTGTGTGATTCAAAAATAAAATAAATAAACACTAATTATAATACAAGGAAATAGTTAATTTTGGGGACAACTTGGGAATGATGTTCCCCATGGTTTGTCAACTTAATTACCCTAGATAACATAGCTAGAATTAGTGATTTGCATGCAGGATGGTAACTTAGGTTCTTCCAGCCCTCTTGTGAAGGTGAACGTCGAATTTTACCATGGCGCTTGATCGATCACCATGATGTGCCAACTAATCATTACCAATAGTCCCAGTCAACCTTCCCTTGGTCAAGTTTGGATGATTAGACGAGAAAAAATCAATCGAACTCTCTCATCTACTTCCCTTTTCCTATTCGTCACTACCTTGGTTGGAATCGTGATTGTAAGCGGAGTTCGGTGTTGGCCACCGCCAAACAACAATAATCATGAAGGAAAATAGATATACATGCAAAACCCTAATCATAGAAATGTAAGAAACCTAGGTCATTTCAATGTCAACTACCCATGGTTCCCACAACCCCAAGTTGTAGGTGCTTAGCTACTCATGGCTATGGCAAAACACACAAGAATGCAAATAATAAACATAGTTGAGAGCTTTACCAATTCCAATGAAGGAAATAGGCACCACAAATTGCAAACCCACCAGCTTGATTGATCAACAATGAGTACAGGACAAAGTTTGCAATCCCCAAAATGGGTTTTCCAAAAGAGAATAATAAACTAATCTAAAAAACTAAGAAAAGCTTCAAAAAATGTATTTCTCAATAGTCTATGGCCGAATCCTTCTCCAACACTCTGCTAGAAACCTAACTTAAACTATATATAGTATTTACAAAGTAACCCTAGAATTTACACAGAAAAGATAGCTGACATTTGATAAGTTAAGTAGGTACGACTCATAGGTTGATCTACGAGTCGTAGTCGGGGTCTCGTATCAGGTGTTTGGCATCTTGGACTAAACTGGTATGACCAATAGGTACGAGTCATTGTTTGAGCTACGACTCGTACATTGGTCTTTTAATCTTGGTCTTCAGTTTTTTGGTCCAACATCTTGGCTCTCTAATCTTGCTACGAGTCCACTTATATGAGTCGTAGTGTAACTTACGACTCGTATGATGTCCTCGTAGGGGTGACCTCCACTTAGCATATTTCTGAATTTTGGTCATTGATTCTTTCTACGACACCACCCTACGACTCGTAGCTTGAGCTACACTCGTAGGTGGGCTTGTACGGCCTATGCTTCAGCAAATTCTACAACTTTTCTTCAAAATCATACCAACCTAACTTTTCTGCAAGATTAACAAAAAAATACATCAAAACACTAAAAAGTCTCCTTAAGAACTCACAAACTCCCTTGTTTTAGGCGCCACATATGTTGTATTTTGACAGCACATCAACACCCTCAACTTAGAATTGTTGCTTGTCCTCAAGCGACGACTTAATCTATGCAGACAAAGAGAACGATATAGTAGTTATACTAATGACATATACAATAGCTCCTCTGATTTGGATATCCAACTACTATATTGAAAATAGGGTTGCCAAGTTATCGAGCAAACAAGAACATAATGAGAGACATGGCAACCCAACTATGACAAGCTGAAGAGCATCAACCATCCACAATCACTGGTATAGTCATATGCTACTCAAGTATTGCAAATACCCTCACTGGAAAGAAGTCCCTCATACTCACTCAAAAGCATTTACAATTCAGGGACTGAGGAGGCATTCTCACTTTCACAATTGAAATTCAATGCATACTGACTAACACCATAGGCTTGCCTCTGTACTCATCTTCTAGCTTGGTGATAAAGTGGAGATGGATCACTTTAGGACTTATAGGCTTGTAACATAAGCTCAGGGTGCTTTGGTGTGGCATTTTAGGCAAGAAGTGACTAAAAGCTATCCTGGAACCATGTTTACCAACACTTTTTATTTTCATAATCCAACCCTTTTTAATCACTCCACCCTTATTCTACTGTTTTGAAATTTTCTCGAGTGCTTTCTTTTTCTTTTTCACTTGTACCTCAATTTCAAACTAATTTTTGCAATGTTTATCTCAATTCAAGCTACTTTTCTATTCTTTTTCTTCACTAGATTCATGCCTTTTCATTTCTTTCTTGATTTCCCAACTAGCCACCTTATTATTATTACTTTACCACAATAAGGGCCACCCTTAACTTAGGCTTTTAGCCTTAGGTGAAGTACACAATATCTATGCCTCAAACCAGGGCCACCAACTGTAGCCACCCTAAACTTAGGCCTTTCGCCTCAATTAAGGTTCACATGTTCAAGGATAGACTAGGGCCAATATCAAGGTATTTCATCAAACAAGGTTAAGCTGGCAAGGTATCAAGAAAGAATAACTGCATGAGAAGCTCAAAAGTTTGGAACAAGGGATTCACTCACTCATCTGGTGGGTCATTTAGGCCAAAAGTAGGTTCACTCAAAGAACAAAGGCCTGAGATCCTTTCCACATCCATCACATCACCAAACCAACTTTAGAGTAACAAGACAGTTCTGGGTCCATACAAGATGTATTAGTACAGCAAAATAAGCTCACAACACATATGACAATTGCATCTACAATCAAGTATAGACGCACAGGTCATGCTTTCAGTCTTGGTTTACCTTCACAATATCAGAACAAACATTGCCAGATACTAAAAAATGTATGAATGCATCAGTAATCACAATAGCAAAAATTTTAAGTGCACCTAATTTTTCATCAAAACATTGAAAAAAAATCTAATAATTATATATATGCCAATAGATAACACTACTGTGAATTTATATATTATCTACACAACCTAAACATGCCGGTTCAACAGAAAAGTAAACATCCACAAGGAAAAAGAAGCACGACAAGAAAACCTTGGGATCAAAAATAGGGGAAGTTATGGATGAGGCTACTCAGACTTTTACCTTAATCTATAACTTCTATACTTCACCAAAAGATAATACTTTGTCCTCAAAGTAAAAACAAGAATGAAAACAAAACACAATAACATAGAAATATATACATACATCCACTAAAAACCAAAAATTAATATCCAAAATGTAAGTAAAAAGAAAATCCAACATAAGAATATTTAAACATAACCAAAAACCAGCATAATAAAAAGATTGCCTGAAAAGAGAATAAAGAACAAAGTATCCAACATAAGAAAATGAGAACTGGGGTCAAAAGAAGTCAAACATCATGGTGCATCAAGCACCAGTCTCGGGCTGATCTGCGGGTCCTGGGGCTGCCTCTCCTCTGTTACCATACCAGAAGTACCCACTTCAGGTGGGGTGTGCTATGCTCTCTCTCTGTGAACAGCCGCTAACAAAAGTGAGTCCTGCACCACCTTCTCGGTTATGGGCTCCTTCTCTTGTATCAGATTCTTCTGGCTCGGCTCTGGGTCAATGTATTGGATGGGCCTCTTCCCACGAGTGTCTGGACAGTCGGTGAGCCAATCAAAAGACTTATATCCTACCGGTGCTACCGACAGGGCTAGAACAGGGGTTGTCAACATTTGTAATAATTCGGCCTTGAACTTAGCCAACTCAACAGTAACTGCACTTATGTTTGCAGGCCTAGCTCCCTCAAGCCTTCTGTGGACTCTAGTCTCAAATACATCGACCCGAGCATCCACTGCTCAGACTCTCTCATCAATTAAATCTTGGGTAAACACCCTCATCCTCTCCTCGGAGTCTCAAACAGTCTGATCAATCAATGGCAGGACCCATGCTGACAACTCTGGTAGCCTGCCTCTGGTACAGCCACCCTGCGTAGTGAAGCCTGAAAAGCAACAATAGAGAAAAGAGGGTCAACCTGTAAAGAAGATGTTGCTAGTGCTGGAGTGCTGGAGAATGGTAAAGACGTGATGTCAACGACTGGCATGGGCTCTACAGTGGCCGGAGTGGTGTTCGTAGGAGGTGACCCTAGAATTTGAGGCTCTACTGGGAATGGCTCTGGGATAGCTAGAGGAGCTGCTCGTGGTATGGCTACCAGATTCTCATCAACCTTTATCAGGCTGGGATCTGTGGTGCTTGTGGCCTTGATATGAGGGTCTCGGTGAGGATAGATAGGAACACTTGCTGCACTGCATAGTCGATGGATCAGAACTGGAAACGAAAGTGAGGTGCTCGTTCGAGCTACAGCCTCATGAATCTTCTCCGAAATGATCCGGCCCCAATCTATAGCTTAGCTAGCTAGAATGCTGGCCAATAGTACTGCTTTCTCAAGCGTGATCACATTATCCGTGAAGGTTGGACTAACACACCAACATATAATGGACCACCAAAACTTAGCTCGAAATGATAGGTGTGCTTTAACTATGGGATCTGCGTGGTTTGTGACCCACGTCGGCTCTACACCCTCTTCGCAGATTTGACTGGCGATCCACTGTAGGAACTCTGTCCTAGCCCCGATATCCTTCCCAGTCACCGCTCTCCTAATTTTTTCAATACATCTATCATTCTCCGCGATGTACTGAGGCACTCTATAATTGGGCCCAAACTACATTTGTTGAATTGTCTCCTCCGAGATATCAACTCTTCTCCCCTAGACTATCACCACCCGTATCGTCGGCTTCTCAAGTTGGCTCTTGTTCTTCAGCAACCCCCGGTGGAATGTAGCAAGATACGCCGCATAGAACTCATCGACTATGTAACGGGCATATTTACCAAGCTGTTGTGTGGTCCACCATTGTCCGTGTTCATCCAACCCAGCATCTAATCCGGGTACTCTATCTAGGCCTGAGGCATTCAACCTGGACTCCTCATGAAATTGGCGAACCGGCTTGCCTTATCCCTTAGGCTCCGACCCCTACTTGTATATTTCTTTCAGTCTAGGGACACACCATCTACAATTGGCTAGGGATTGGGACTGCACCTCCTCTTTTTAGGTTCAGGAGGTGCTCTCGGACTCTGACTCGGAGCCGAAATGTGAGGGGGTCATTTGTGGCAAGCTGCTGTCTGAGCCACCACCGTTGTCCTGTTGTTCTTGCTGTTCAGACTGGGCAAAACTACTAGCTTCCACAGGCGTCTGTACTACAAGTGCCCGAGTCTGGGGTCTATCGGCCTCTGGGTCTACCCTGACTCTGTGGACTTCCACAGAGCCCTTTGAATGCTCTATCTAAGAGGATTCATCCATCAACCTCCGTTGAAGAGTTCAGATTGCACGCTTATCTTTAGGTGGCATTTTATCTGCAAATAAACCACAAAGCAACATGTAAGTTCAAGATGTTTGATCCATTAAAACACATAACAAAGAACAAGGAAACAAAATTTACTCAAAAATAGAAATTCACTGGTGCAACTGCAGGTTTGCAGATACGAGTGCAGTTATGACTCGTAGGGTACCCTATGAGTCGTATACTATCCTCGTAGAACTAATTATGCCTTCAAAAATTCTTTATAATCCCAGACATGAGACACAGTTACGACTCATAAGGTGACCTACGAGTCGTAGTCTGGGCTCGTAACTATTTTCATAAACAATCTTTAGAACTCAGATAAGCTTACAAAACTCTTACTACGAGTCGTAGCAGGAACTACTAGTCGTATGTCAGTCTTGTATAAAAAATATGAACAAACCACAGATGATTGCTGCTTTCTACGAGGGACCCTTACGACTCGTAGAGGACCTACAAGTCGTAGGAGTGCCTCATAGCAAGAAACAGAAGGCATCAATGGTGCCTAACATTTTCCCACAACAAGGCAACACATTAAATCACATAATTAACACTCTTGGCATATAACAACAATTACAAATACTTGGCACATAATCAATTCCTGGTCAGGTTATAAATAGAGAACAATAGTCACCCCTAAGGATCGATTTACTTTAGCAGAACATCAAGTACAATGCCAACCTACTTTCAAAGCTCATACTTGACATTAACAAAATATTCTAAAGGGATGAAATGATCATACATATCAATTAAGTCAAACCCCATAATTTGAAGCTTAAGCATCAAACCCATATCCCCTAAATTTCAACTCTGACAACTATTCTAACCATGCACGGGCAACAATCACACACTACATCCCAAGAATGAATCATAAATTGTGCAATCATCATCACCCATTAAGGAATTTCAACACAAGTAGGTTCATAACTCAACCATTAAAAGCCTAAAAGCCCTAGATTACAAGTCTAGTTCAATGCTCACTATACTACGTGATTTAACATGATCAAGCAAAACATGTACTCATATAGGGAAAAAATTCACCACAAAGTCTTGCAAAACCATGGAACATACCAATTGATTCTAGAGTAAACCAAAGTGGAGAAAATTGTAAATCAAGTTGAAACCCTAGAAATTGGTAACCTCGCCTAAATCCCTGCTGAAAAATGATGTGGGTGGTCGAGATTTTTGCTGGAAAAGAGAAAATAGGGGTTGATTTGGGTTTTTTGTTGCCTATTTAGGGTTTCTGATCGACAATAGGGGTCAAATTTTATTTTGACCCCTTGTATAAGCAAACTAGGATGAGTTTTAAGATTCTGCAGATCGAGGCTACGAGACCCTGACTACGAGTTCTAAACTGTGCTACGACTCATAGATAATGGTCTTGTAGCATACCCAACACTTGTAAAAAAATTAGGAATCATACATGAGAACTACGAACCCCACTTATGGCTCGTAGGGATCCCTACGAGTTGTAAGGTTGGCTCGTAGTGTATGTGCCAACTCCTGATACTCCCCGATTCTCTCTATGAGGCATGACTAGGAGTCGTAGTGAGGACTATGACTCATAGGCCTGATCGTAGAAGATGCTCCAAGTGCCATTTTTCAGATTTTTAGTACTTCAATTCTCACCTGCAAACCAAATCTCAAAACACAATAATTCCCAAAATATTACAACCGCATCAATGTCTTTCAATCATAAAGATAAACTAAAACCTTCTACCTAAGAATCTCAACAATAAAGAACACCTAAAAACAAGCCAACAATTATAAAAATGCTTAAATTTCTTCCCAACAAGCGCCTTATTTAATGTTGTGGCTTGACTTTGTCATCATGGATAATCAAACTTCTCATTGAATTCTATCACTACTCCTTCTACTCTTTCTTTGTTATTATGTATCTATTTTCTCAGCAAGTTGCTCCAACTTATCACCAAAGCTTTGCATTGATATAGTTTGTTGTTCCACTTTGTAATTACATTTGAGGACATTAAACTTTTTCTCCCGGACAATGTCATCTTGTTCATTCACCTTGATCAGGACTTGCTCAAGCATATGCTCAATCTGGGTCAGTTTATCGGTGATACAAAGCTTGTGTGGTAACCTCGTCCAATGAGTAGCATCTTTGCTTTTGGATTTATTTGAGTTTCCTTAGATGCACTAGCAAATGTCCGACTTGCTCTTGAAGGGGTTGGTAGACTTGGGCAACTGCAGATAGCTTGTCCATGCTCTTAGTGATCTCATTAAATGGTCATCTTACGAACTCCCAACAGACTCCTCCAAACAATGCTTTAGCCTACCCTTGTTGTTTAGAAGGTAATGCTTAGTAGAAGCTAGCTGTCAACTCATCAACAATTAGACCATGGTTCTGATTCGCTGCCAATCACTGCTTGTATCTTTCCCAGACCGCTACCAAAGGTTCTCCTGGTATTCTTTTGAAACTACAGATGTTATTCTTATGCTTGTTGGATTCTCTATAGAAGTTCATGAGAAAGATTCTCTATACTTTAACCCAGTCAAAGCAAACATCGGGTGGAAGAGTTGACCACCATTCCGCAGCTTCACTCTGGAGAGTCAAGGGGAAAACCTGAAGAGCCATGGCCTCCCAAGTAGGATGTCTTTCCCCAAGGACCCCCCTCAATGTTTGAGTGAAATTCTGTAGATGGATTTGGGGATCCTTGGACTCTTGCCCATAAAATAGGGTGCACCTCCGCAAAGTTTAGAACAAGTCATTTGCAATGTAGCACGTTTGCTCAGTCATACTGCCAGCCAAACTACACCTAAAATCGACTAAAAAAATAAACAAAAAAAGAAAAATACAGGAGAAACTAGTAATCAATACTAGAATTAACTAATATTAAAATCAAATCAAAACATAGCCGTATTCCCCGGAAATGGCACCATAATTTCTGATGATGTTCACACACTAATAAGAAAGCGACCGTTGTCAGAAATTAACCTAACCAAGGTTAGGATCGAATCCACAGGGAATACAGAGCTTGGTTACTATATTTCACCACTAATTATTTCTAGCATTTATGACTACAATCTCTAAATTGGGGGGGGGGGATTTGTGATTCAAAAAAATAAAATAAAATAAACACTAACTATAATGCAAGGAAATACTTAATTTTGGGGACAACTTCGGAATTGAGTTCCTCATGGTTCTTCGACTTGATTATCCTAGATAACATAGCTACAATCGGCTATTTGCATGCAAGATGGTAACTTAGGTTCTTCCAGCCCTCTTGTGAAGGTGAAGGTGGAATTTCACCATGCACTTGGTCAGCCACCATAGGTGCCAATTAACCGATACCAATAGTCCCGGTCAACCTCCTCTTGGTCAAATTTGGTTGATTAGATGAGAACACATCAATTGAATTTTGTCATCTACTTTCCTTTTCCTATTCATCACTGTCTTGGTTGAGATCATGATAGTAGGCAGGGTTCGGTGTTGGCCACCACCAAACAATAATAATCGTGAAGGGAAATAGATAATACATGCAAAACCCCAATCATAGAAATGCAAGAAACCTAGGTCATTTTAATGTCAACTACCCATGGTTCTCACAACCCCAATTTTTGGGTGCTTAGCTACTCATGGCTATGGCAAAATACACAAGAATGCAAATAATAAATATAGTTGAGAGCTTTACCAATACCAATGAAGGAAATAGGCACCACATATTGCAAACCCACTAGCTTGATTGATCAACAATAAGTACAAGGAAAAGTTTGTAATCTCCAAAATAGGTTTTCCAAGAGAGAACAATAAACTAATCTAAAAAACTAAGAAAAGCTTCAAAAAATGTATTTCTCAGTAGTCTATGGCTGAATCCTTCTCCAACTCTCTGCCAAACACCTAAGTTAAACTACATGTAGTATTTACAAAGTAACCGTAGAATTTACACAGAAAAGACAACTGACATCTGATAAGTTAAACAGGTACGACTCATAGGATGACCTACGAGTTGTAGTCGGGGTCTCATATCAGGTTCTTGCCATATTGGACTAAACTGGTACGATCCATAGGTATGAGTCGTTGCTTGATCTATGACTTGTATATTGGTATCGTAGTCTTGGTCTTCAATATTTTGGTCCAACATCTTGGCTCTCCGATTCTTGCTACGAGTCACTTATATGAGTCATAGTGTAACTTACGACTCATATGATGGCCTCGTAGGGGTGACCACCACTTAGCAGATTTCTGAATGTTGGTCTTTGATTCTTGCTATGACACCACCCTATGACTCGTGGCTTGAGCTACGACTAGTAGGTGGGCTCGTAAGGCCTATGCTTCAGCAAATTCTACAACTTTTCTTCAAAATTATGCCAATCTAACTTTTCTGCAGGATTAACACAAAAACACATCAAAACACTAAACAATCGCTTTAAGAACTCACAATATCCCTTGTTTCAGGCACCAAATGTGCTGTATTTGGATAGCACATCATTTACGGCACCACCTAGGTTCCATCTCCTTAGATTCCTTTTTAGATTTTTACATCTTGTTCACTAAATTCAATAAGTTGTTGGCCCTAAAAATCCTTTTAAGTACCGAATTTGTTGTGATTAAGTTGAAATTATTTGATGGGTATGGTAATTTGATGAATATGAATATGAACCAATGTGTGCCATAGTTTGTGCTTAAAATTAAATTATGAACAATATGTGTCAATGCATAAATAAGTGTAAGACATCGGAAAATTGTGTGGGTATCTTTGTCTATGTGCTTGAATGATGAATATGAGAACCATGTGGTCATATGTCGTTTGCACTAAATTGACTCTGTGCATGAAAATTTGATGTGTGATGGCATGTGTGTGTAATGTGATGTTAAGTCATTCAAAAGGGGTTGTGAGCTTGTGAAAATATGTAATATGATTTGATGGGGTTGTACAAAAGAATTGCATGTTGGGTATTGGGCATTTGATTGAAATCATGTGGAGGAGTGTTAAGTATTGCTTCAATGCTGAAATAGTTGCTAAAAATGTCATATGGGGTTCATTTTGATAGGCTTCAAACTCAGGCTTCTAGGTTTTTCACTCCACGAGCAGTAGTTGGCCCTCACATGAAAATCCAGAAACATCAAGTTTCTTAGAACCCATCAGATAAGTCCTTCTACAAGCCGTAGAATATTCTACAACTTGTAGACAGGTCTCTTAGATCCGTGTCCATAAAGTTTTAAACACTAGAACACTTCAGGACTCAGTCTACGACTCGTAGATTCAATTCTAGTAAATAGAATTATGAACACTATTTCTACGAGGGCCTTATACGGCTCATAAAATCGCCTTCGTAGTCCCATTTGTGTTAAGTCTAAAATGATTTTGCTTCTCGTGCCTTGACTTGTGGGGCTAACTATGTTTGCTAAATATTTATTTTTCATGTACTATAGCCTCAAAGACAAGATGTGATCAGATCTTAGCTATGTAGAGAAGGCTCAGGGATGAGACCTCTAGGGAGCTGGAATCCCCCGAGGCTAGTGGATCACTTGAGAAGCCAAGTGTTCGGCCTGACCCGGATGCTGAGTGAACATAGACACAGGTTGCCACCAGACCTGGGCAACCCATACCAGGCCATTGTTGTTCGCACTCCCCAATTTGGCGAGGGAGAATACCATAGTAGCGACTCCATTCGGATATGTAAGACCCCACTTTTGGGTGTAGAAGAGATCCAAGAACTAAGCTTAGAGATTTCAAACGGTTTATTTTTATGAAGGGTTCTTATGAATGTAAGATGGATTAGAACCTATAAAGTGGGTTCATAGAATCTGGCAGACTTGATGATATTTGGGATCTTTTTGAAGTTCAATCTACGACTTATCAGATGACCCATAAAGTCCTCTAGAAATCGTAGATGGTCTCATAGAATGGGAATCAGTGAAATTGGATTCTATAAGGTTTGGAAAAAGCCATTAGACAAAACTCGTGTACAACCCATAGAATGTTGTACAGCCTGTAGATGGGGTCTAGTAGACCTGTCCGGCCAGGACTTTAATAATGGTAACTTTTAACTTTTCCTATTTTTTCTAAGTCTAAGCTATGTCATTTTGACACCATCTATGTCTCTTATCAGCTTAAACAACCCTTATACATGTCATTCCTCCTTATTCCAAGATACTCTAAGTCTCAAAACACTCTCAAGCTCTTCAAGGCTTTTAAGTAAAGTATGCAAGCTAGGGTTTCAAATCTTCCATCTCTAAATCAAGTTTCCTCTATCATAATCACTAATGTATGTGGGTTTGATTGTGGGAACCTTCCTTCCCACAAGTCCAACCAATCTTCTTCTCAACTATATGGATTTATGGATTACTTTATGGGTGTTTATGGACTCTTGCTTATGGTGATATCATTATGCATTATACATATGGTTTCTATTTGGGTTCTTCAAGTAGTGATTTTGTTATGCTAAAACTATTGTTGGGGTTTGATATTGTGATAGGTTTTATGATGTTAATGTCATTTACTCTATGATTCTATGAAAAACTATTAAAGAACTTATGGGTTTTAGTTAGTTTTCATGATACCCAAAACAAGGGTTTTACTATAATAATGGTGGGATGATTTGAATAACTTTAATGAAATTGATTTTTACTCCTCTATTGTTTCATACTCCTGAATTGCATGATTTAATTACATGTTCATACCCCCACTGTGTTTGACTAAACTTGCTTGACATAGATCCTTATGCTGATGAAAGATTATTGCATGAGTTTCAAAACAAGAATGTTATGACAAATTATGGGCTCCCAAGTATGTATTGAACTTATGAAAAGTTCCTATGATTTTAAAGTAGACTATTGAGCCCTTTTCTATATTTCTGCCCTTATGTGTGTCACAACCCAAGCCTAAGGCCTATACATAATACGTCGATTTGGGAACCCGAAGGAACCCCAAACAAGCCTCTTAGCATATCAATTCCACATCCTTGGTCGCGTAAGCAAAATAACAACAACCAGAGATATAGATAAGGGAAACAGGACCAAGGGAAGTCTTTGATAATCATAAGATACTCAAGAGTCAAGCTCATAGCATAAGTACATCAATTCTTCCAACAACATCTCTAACATAGATTAGAGCGGGGGCCAAGACACCTTCCGAGCTCACCCTCATAGTATCAAGTGTTCAACATAAAGAGATATCAAATAGTAAGAGTAGCATAGCTAGTGTCCTCAAACTTGAGGACTCACCAAAGCTCATCTTTCGAAATGCCAAAACTTCACATGTGGAGGATGATTGAGAGGTGCTCCAGTTCCTACATGGTAATATCATATAGGCATAGAGTATGCGTTAATCAAAATGTATAATCATAAGCAATGGATAAGTATAATATCAACATGGCATGCATGATCAATGCTTGAAGTAAAATATGCTTGTAAATCATATGACTTGTATAGAACATAATACGTGTGTGGGAAGAGTCTATAAGCAGAGACCAAATAACTATTACTTAGAATCCAAGGCATGTCACCCCCTTGGAAGGTGATTGAGGTATCTACCCCTCAACATGATAGTATGGGCATGTCACCCCCAATAAGGTGGTCGAGGTATCTACCCTCAACATGGTAGTATGAGCATGTCACCCCCAATAAGGTGGTCGAGGTATCTACCCCTCAACATGGTTATATGGGCATGTCAGCCCCCGAAAAGGTGGTCGATGTATCTACCCCTCAACATGGTAGTAAGGGCATGACACCCCCCAACAAGGTGGTTGAGATATGTCACCCCCTCAACAAGGCGATTAGGCATGTCACTCCCTAACAAGGTGTGGTCAATTGCAACACTATAGATACCTTCCATGAATTCAATGCATACGTGCAAGCCCTTAATCATTATAAAGCCACTTGACTTATAAACCATGTAATACACCATCAATAACTTGAGAATCCTTGTCAAGACATTTTCAAATACTTAGTGAGTGTGTAATGCTAGTTCAAAATCATGCAATTCAAGAGTAAATAATATGAGAAAACTCAATGTAAATCAACCCACAAAGATATAGTAAAACTCTCATGTAAGACACCGTGAAATCCATCATCAAATCTTATAATAGATCATAGTTTCATAGCTCAAAACATGCATAGTCTCAATAGACAAAACCAATTCATAGTATATGCTTGAAATAGTCAAATATGCATATTCAATCAACATTCCATGAAACCCCAACATACTTTGTAATCAAAATCCATAATAAAGTTACCCATAGAAGATACAACTTGAAAACATGCAATTTTCATAAAAAGGGAGATTGCGCTCCATGGGTGAAAGGACCTAATGGATGAAACCCATATACCTTAAACTTCGATTTTATTGATGTAGACTTGAAGGAGACTTGAAGCTTAAATGGATTTCCTGAGATCCAAAATCAAGCTTGGTACACTTAAATTTGAATGAAATATTTGGTTAAGTCTTGGAGAGGGTTTTGAGAAGGTCTTGAGTGATATAGAGTTGAAAATGGCTAAGTGTAGGTGTTTTTACGCATAAGTGGGCATGGGGCTATAACCCCAAGGCCCTGGGCTGAAACGAAAAACTAAGGAAAAAGTTAAACTAGTCAACGTTTGGTCCGCGACATAGACCCATAGCGAAGGACAGATGTACACTGATCCGCGCCCAGTCCGCGTGGCGGTCTGGTTGCGAATGCACACTGGATAAAAAAATTTTGTGAAAATTAGTTTTCGCTACAAGTTCTCTAAAATCGGGATTATACCCATTTCCCTCTCAATTTGCCCCCTTATTAAGAATATGAAGTTGAATTTTCGATATCACACACATATTTTGAGATATATGGAAATTACGATTATGAGCATTTCCGAAGTACATTTTTTTGTCATTTTTGGGGCGTTTCAATATCTCCCCCTTGGGAATATTCGTCACCGAATGTCAAAGAAATGTACATGAGATAAGTAATCATGAAGATTTCAGCTCGACATGAATGCATGCAAAATGGCATAAGGGTTGAAACTTAAGACTTGAAATCATATAGGGGACTTAAATTAGTACCTTTGGCTTGATTATAGTGGATGAGATATGAATATCACTTTCTCATGTCCGTCTTGACTTCCCATGTGGCATTTTCAACTTGTTGGTTCCTCCAAAGGACCTTGATAGATCTACATCTTTGTTTCTCAACCTCTTCACTTGTCTATAAAAAATTTCCCCTAGGACCTCCTTATAAGTCAAATTATCTTCTACAACACCCACAATATCCAAGGACACTATAGCACTTGGGTCACCCACACACTTTCGCAACACGGATACATGGAAAACCAGATGAACCATATTCATCTCCATGGGCAACTCCAACTCATTAGCAACCTTACAAATCCTCCTCAAAACACTATAAGGACCTACAAATCTTGGGCTTAACTTCCCCTTCTTGCCAAATCAAACCACACCCTTCATAGGTGAGACTTTCAAGTAAATCGAATCACACTCCTTAAACTCAAGACCTCTTCTCCTCATATCGGAGTAGGACTTTTGTCTACTTTGGGTTATTTTCAATATCTCCCTTCTCAATCTCACCCTCTCCAAGGCCTCTATGACAAAATCCGAACCTAGCAAAGCCATTTACCCCATTTCAAACCACCCAATTGGGGATCTACAACGCCTACCATAAAGAGCTTCAAAAAGATCCATACCAATGCTTGAGTGGTAGCAATTGTTGTAAGAAAATTCAATGAGTGAAAGATGTTCATCCCAACTACCCTTAAACTTCAAAACACAAGCTCTAAGCATATTCTCAAGAGTTTGGACAGTCCTTTTGGCTTGACCATCCATTTGAGGGTGAAAGGCCATGTTAAGCTTAACCTTGGTACCAAGACCTCTTTGGAAGGACCTCCAAAAGTGAGAAGTTAATTGAGCACCTCAATCTGAAATGATGATAGACAAGGGCACCCCATGCAATCTAACCAAGTCATGTATATACAACTTCGCATAATCTTCCACACCATAAGTAGTTTTGACCTCTAAGAAGTGAGCCAACTTTGTCACTCTATCCACAACAACTCAAATAGAGTCAAAATGTTTCATAGTCTTAGGAAACCCAACCACAAAATCCATGTTGATTTCCTCCCACTTCCAAGTAGGAATCTCTATATCTTGGGCTAGGCCACCCAACCTTTGTTGTTCGACTTTCACTTGTTGACAATTGTGACATCTAGTCATGAACTTGGCAATGTCTCTCTTCATACCACCCTACCAATACACTTCCCTCAAGTCTCTATACATCTTTGTAGAACCAAGGTGAATGGAATAGGATGAATTATGGGCCTTCTTCAAGATCAATACTTTCAAATCACCCACATTTGACACACACAATCTACCTTGGTACCTAAGGGCACCATCTCCCCCTTGGGAGAAAACCTCCACTTTACCATCTCTCACCAAGGCCTTCAACTCTAGCAAGGTGGGGTCAAGATCTTGTTTTTCCTTTATCTCCTCAATCAAGGAAGATTTAGAACCATCAACAACCACTAGACCACCATTATCAACTTCATCCGAGCTAACCCCCAATCTAGCCAACTCTGTGAACCTCTCTAGCCATCTCTTTACCATGAGCTAGACTACCCATAAACTTCCCACTTAAAGCATCAGCCACAATATTAGTTTTGCCGGGGTGATAGTCACACTCATATAGTTATCTTTAAGGAGCTATACCCACCTTCTTTGTCTCAAGTTATAATCTTTTTTGGTGAACACATATTGGAGACGCTTGTGATCGGTAAACACATCAACATGAACCCCATACAAGTAGTGACGCTATATTTTCAACGTAAATACCACGGCCACCAATTAAAGATCATGGGTGGGATAATTCTTCTCATGCACATTAAGTTGTCTAGAGGCATATGCTATAACCTTACCGCTTTACATCAAAATACACCCCAAACAATTCTTGAGGCATCACAATATACAACAAACCCTTCCAACTCTTCTAGCAGAGACAAGATAGAAGCGGACACTAGCTTATCCTTTAAAGTTTGGAAACTCTTTTTACACTCATTGGTCCACACAATTTCACCTTTTTTTGTGTTAACGTAGTCATAAGAGAAGCAATAGAAGAGAAAACATTTACAAATCTCTAGTAATAACCCTTCAAACCTAAGAAAATGATAATTCTAGTGGAGTCAAAGGTCTAGGCCAATTTCAAATCACTTCTGTCTTCTTAGGATCCACCTTAATGCCATCACCCGACACCACATGTCCTAGAAAAGCAACCTCTTTAAACCAAAACTCACATTTCTCATATTTAGCATACAACCATTCCTCCCTCCAGATTTGCAACACCACCCTCAAGTGACCCACATGCTCCTCCTCACTATGGGAAAAAATCAAGATATCATCAATAAAAATCACCACAAACAAGTCAAGGTAGGGTTTAAAGACCCTATTCATGAGGTCCATAAATATAGTCAGTGCTTTACTCAACCCAAAGGACATAGCCACAAACTCAAAGTGCCCGTACCTAGTTCAAAAAGCCATCTTAAGAATGTTACACTCCCTCACTTTCACTTGGTGATAATCGGACCGAAGATCAATCTTAGAAAGGTGACTAGCTCCTTGAAGTTGATCAAAAAGGTTATTAATCCCTGGTAGAGGGTACTTGTTCTTTACGATGACTCTATTAATTTGCCGGTAATCAATGCATATTCTAAGAGAACCATCCTTTCTATTCACAAATAATACCGGCGCACCCTAACGGGACTTACTAGGCCTTATTAAACCCTTCTCCAACAAATCCCTCAATTGCTCCTTCAACCCCTTCAACAGCGCCGGGGCCATACAGTAAAGGGTAATAGAAATGGGTTGAGTATTGAGAAGGAGGTCTATACCAGAGTATATTTCCCTTTCGGGATGAACACCAGGAAGCTCATCGGGAAAGACATCAAGAAACTCATTATCTACCGAAACTGACACAATAGGAGGGACTTTGGACTCAACATCCCTAACCCTTACAAGATGATAGAGATAAAACTTAGAAATAAACTTTTGGGCTTTAAAGAAAGAAATGCATCTACCCTTGACCACCACATCACAACTTTCCCACTCAAGGACGGGTTCATTAGGGAATTGAAAATTAACCCTACGGATTCTACAATCAATAGAAACATAATATGCATGCAACAAATCCATCCCATGAATGACATCAAAATCCACCATATCTAATTAAACAAAATCACAAAGCAAGATTTTATGCAAAATGAACACGAGACAATTTCTATAGACTCTTTTAGCAATAATGGACTCACCAATAGGGGTAGACACTTCATAAGGATCACACAACAATTCGGGACTAGCATGAAGCTTTTTAGCAACAAAAAGGAGTAATTAAAGTAAAAGTGGCACCTGGGTCTATCAAATAGTACACATCAAAATAAAAAACCTTTAACATACCGGTGCCGACATCGGATAGCTCATCTACCCCTTGTCTCTCTTGAAGAGCATGGAATCCATTTTTCCTTGGAGCACCCCTTTGTTGGCCTCTTCTTCCCTTTTTACCCGCATTTGCACCTTAGCCTTGTTGACGACTATCTCTACCTTTGTTGTGAGCATGAGGACAATGAGTCACCTTATGACCCACTTCTCCACAACCATAGCAAGCATTAGAGTTCTTCAAACATGGACTATTATGTCTCCTTCCATATCTTTGGCACATAGGGTTTGACACCACACCACTACCACCTTGGAACCTTGGGTTGTCATTAGAAAACCTCCTATTAGGAGTGTTAGAAGACCCTTGCCTTGAAACATGTGGCCTTCAGGAAACCGACCAACCTTGGAATTTTGGAATCCACCTTTAAAACGAGCCCTCTTGGAGTCACCACTCCTCTTTCTAAGCTTTTCACCTTCTAGTTGTTCTGCATACGTCAGGATAAATCCATATAACCTATTATCATGGCGGTATAAGACTCCTCATTAACCAAGTCAGATACACCCGACACCAATTTGTTCATTCTTGACTTGGCTCAGCAATCAATTGTGGGGCATACTTGGAGAGTTCGTTGAACTTGAGGGCATACTCCCTCACACTCATGGAACCTTGCTTAAGGTTCATAAATGCCAACATCTTCGCCTCCCTTAGCTTGATAGGAAAGAATCGATTGAGGAATGCAACTTTTTGAACTCCTCCGAAGGAATGGCATCATCATCTCTCCTTTCCGACTTCCATTGTGTAAACCATATTTGAGCCACCCCTTTAAGTTGGTAGGCCGCCAACTCTGCCTTCTCCTCCGAATTGACCCCTATAATAGAAAGAACTTTTACACCTCATCGATAAACTCTTCGAGATTCTCATCCGATTTGAATCCATGGAACTCTGGTGGGTTCATTGTAGTGAAATCCCTCACCCTAAAAGCTGGAGTGGGAGCATGAGGGGCTTAGAACCCTGGGTGAATTTTTTTGTTGATCATAGCACGAGCTAACATCATAATAGCATCATAAAACACATCTTGGGCCCCCTATTCACCATGAGGAGCCAGTTGCTCCTCGGGTGTACGGGCTCTCCTTAGTCTCCCTCTTAGAATAGGCATGATCTAGTAGAGCAAAGAGCATTAGTTTGGGGAAAAGCCTTACATGTACATCTAAAGCACGATTTAGATTATGAAGAAGTGAAACATTTCGTAAAATGCCTCATAGCCTCCCACTCATAGTCGTGGCGCGCTTCACAACCATGAATAAGACTCTAATCGACGTACTGTGTTAGACTTCGATGACCATAAACAACCTAGTGCTCTGTACCAAGTTTTTCACCACCCAAGCCTAGGGCCTAGACGTGACACGACGATGGGGAACTTGAAGGAACCCCAAACAACCTCTTAGCATATCAATCACACATCCTTGGTCGCGGAAGCAAAATAATAAAAACAAGATATATAGATAAGGGAAATGGGACTAAAGGAAGTCTTTGATAATCATAAGACACTCAATAGTCAAGCATATAGCATAAGTACATCAATGTTTCCAGCAACACCCCTATCATAGATTGGAGCGGGGGCCAAGACCCCTTTCGGGATCACCCTCATAGTATCAAGTTTTCAATAGAAAGAGACATCAAATAGTAAGAGTACCATAGCTAGCGTCCCCAGACTTGAGGACTCACCAAAGCTTTTCTTTTGAAATGTCAAAACTAGCCACGTGGAGGATGATCGAGAGGTGCTCTGGTTCCTAAATGGTAACATCATGTAGGCATAGAGTATGCGTTAGTACGTTTGAATGTACTAAGTATGTAGGATGCAATGCAACAAGATATAAACTAATATAGTCAAAATGCATAATAATAAGCAATTGATAAGTATAATAGCAATAGGGAATGCATGATCAATGCTTGAAGTAAACATGCTTGTAAATTATATAACTTGCATTGTTAATAATATATGTGTGGGAAGAGACCATAAGCATAGACAAAGAAGCTATTACTTGGAATCCAAGTCATGTCAACCCCCTTGGAAGGTGGTCGAGGTATTAACCCCTCAACATGGTAGTATAGGCATGTCACCCCCAATAAGGTGGTCAAGGTATCTACCCCTCAACTTAGTAGTATAGAAACGTCATCCCCCAATAAGGTGGTCAGAGTATCTATCCCTCAACATGGTGGTATAGACATGTCACCCCCCAACAAGATGGTTGAGGCATGTCACCCCCTCAACAAGGTGATTGGGCATGTCAGCCCCCAACATGGTGTGGTTAATTACAACAATGTAGATACTTTCCATAAATTCAATGCATACTGCAAGCCCTTAATCATCATAAAGCCACTTGACTAATAAACCGTGTAATCGACCATTAGTAACTTGAGAATTGTTGTTAAGACATTTTATGAAATACTTGATGGGTGTGTAATGCTAGTTAAAAATCATGCAATTTGAGAGTGAAATAATATGACAAAAAACTCAACGTAAGTTAACCCACCAATATATTGTAAAATCCTCATGCATGATACCTTGAAATCCATCATCAAATCTCATAATAGATCATAATTTCATAACTTAAAACACGCATAGTCTCAATAGACAAAATCAATTCATAGTATAAGCTTGAAATAGAGAAACATGCACATTCAAACAACATTTCATGAAACCCTAACATAATTTGTTATCAAAATCCATAAGAAAAGATACCCACAGAAGATACAACTTGAAAATATGCAATTTTCATAAAAAGTGAGATTGGGCTCCATAGGTGAAAGGACCCAATTGATCAAAACCACATACCTTAAACTTCGGTTTTCTTGATGTAGACTTGAAGAAGACTTGAAGCTTGAACAGAGTTCTTGAGATCTAGAATTAATCTTGGAGCATTTGAATTTTGATGAAATATTTGGTTAAGTCTTTGAGAGGGTTTTGAGAGGGTATTGAGTGATATACAGTTAAAAAATAGCTAAGTATATATGCTTTTACGCATAAGTAGGCATGGGGCTATGACCCCATGGCCCTTGGTCTAAAATGAAAAACTAAGGAAAAAGTTGAACTGGTTCGTGTCTGGTCCACAACGTGGATCTATCGTGAAAGACAAATTTAGACTGATCTGCGCCAAATTTGCCTCACGATTTGGTCGTGAAAGTACACTAGATAAGAAAATTTTACCTCCTGATCAAGAATATGAAGTCAGATTTTCAATATGACATATGAATTTTGAGATATATGAAAATTACGATAATGGGCATTTCCAAAGCACATTTTTGGGTCGTTTCATTGTGAGTGAATACTTTCTACATGAGGGGGTCAAACATAATAACTATTTTACCCTCATGCTCTAACTAAAACTCACAAGAAGGGGTCACACATATCAATCTCCACCTTCATGTGCAATGCAATGCCTACTAGTAAGGGTCAAGTCTATGTTAGGTTTTTACCCTCTAGTATAAGGTACATGTCCATGTGCAGGGATCAAGCATTTAAATGACCTACTCATGCCATGTTATCATGTTTTTTACAAGTCATTCAAGTTATAATTAAGTTTATGAATATTTCAAGTATTCCGTGGGATTAAACTTAGCACCGGAAAAGGCTTAAGGTGGGGGCTCGACCCAAGGGGTCCTTATATGAACTCTTGGTCTCTTAACTATGTTCCACGATAGTTTTATTTTATTTCCCTAAATGGTTTTTTATTAGTGGATCCAACTAGGACAAGTTCTCCACTTTTGGGGCCATGTTTGGTTTACCTTGGCAAATAGACCACTCCTTCATTTGGTGTGGAGTGAACATCAGAATTTCAAGTAATATCTCTCTTGGTCTTATATGTCAGTTAGGGTCTCCTCGCACATATGCATGATATATTATGTAAGCTTGACTAACTTCATGCATATTTTAACTTAAGTATTGATTATACATATCATATTGAGCTGATGTCTGTTGATGATAATTATGCATCTTGACTATTATAGCTTATGTTCTTTGTTGCATTCACCCCTCATACTTAGTAAATTTCAAGTGCTAACACATACTTTTTGCCTGCATGGTCTCACCATGTAGGAAATGAAGCTCCTTTTCATCCTTCTCCTCCACACGATTAATCAGTTCGGTGAAGACTTGCTATACAACATCCACTTACTTTCATGCTTTTGTTTGGACTATTCTATTTTTGGATATATCTTTGACGGTGAGCCCGAGAGATGTCTTGGCTCCTACTCTATTCGTAGTTAGAGGTATTGTTGGATACATGAGTTGTATGTTATTAGCTAGACTCTTATTATGTCTATGTATTGTTGGAGATTTCCCTTAGTCCCTTATCCCCTTTGTGGTGAATGTTTTCTATGTTGACAAGTTGAAAGTCCCAAGTCCCTAAATGCTCCCATAGCGTGAGTCATACATACCCGCTCCTTAGACTTATTAGTTCTATGATTCATGTTTAGCCTCTTCCCTACAACATCCCCATAGCATGAGTCCAAAGCCCTGCTTCCTTTAGAAATTATGTTCTATGTACTTATTTATCTTTTATTGCTTCCATGAAACCAAGGATGTGCTATGCATGCTTAAGAGGCTTGTTTGGGGATCCTTTGGGTTCCCATTCATTGTGTCATGTCTAGGCCCTAGGCTTGGATCATGACAAGATGACTCCATTCGGAGAGGAGTCAGAGTCAGAGTCTGGCAACGAGTCGGAGGCAGAGTCCTTTGCTACACCACCTCAAGCATCACTATTACCTCCGGACACTCTAAATAGCTGGTGGTGTGTTGAGGGTATGCAGAAGATCTACACAAAGAGCATGCATTGAAATGAGCAGCGCAAACTAGCCCACTCTATTTTTTAGGATCCTCAGAACATCGCTTCTGGACTAGACAATGTGCCCGATATTCAGGATACTAATAGCAGATATAGGCTCAAATGGTTGGCCAAAGTATCGAGGAAGTACTCCCCGACCATGGTTCGAGAGTTTCATACCTCCTACGTCACCACAGTTCTCAGCACTTTTCCCATGGGGAAGAAGCCCGTCGCTTAATCAGACTGACACATACTAGAATAAGGGCCAGAAAGGTGGATATCTCTGAGACGACCATCTGTTGTACGTTATTAGATCTATAGCAGAGTACGACCACAAGTTTGAGTAGACCAGGATAAGGCTCTGCTGAGAGACCAAAGCCGCAGGGCTAGCTTGATAAGATGGGTAGTAGCTCAAATTGTAGAGCAGGGCCCAGACCCTACATGGATAGCCACTTCTTTTGAGGCCATAGTGAAGGCCTCCTCAACTTATAAGCCAAATTTTGGTGGGCTGTTGTGAGGTCACAGATCTAGCTGACACTTGTAGATAATAAATTGATGTCAGACCATGCTATTTTTGTTGCTTGCATCTTGCCTAGCTATGAGATTGACTAGGACAGCCTCACTACAGAGCAGATTCATGAGGCAGCCTCGAAGAGGTCTACCTCAATCCCCTTTCCTTGCTTGATTTACATACTCAGCATAAAGTCAGGGGCTGAGAGTCTATATCACCTAGACTCACTGTTTGAAGTCTAGCATACTTTCTATGCCATCCTGATTAAGGCTAAGAATAATTTGGTGGCCCTACAACGAGCTTCACGCCAGCCAGCTAAGATGCCTGAGATGTTCTCGATAGAGCCACCTTCTCAGACTCTACCCACCACCACTACTACTGCTACTACCAAGGAGAGGCCCCTATAGACTAAGACTGATATGGAGAGGGGGCCCACTACAACTACTTCTATCTCGCAGGCCATTCCCACATTGACAGCACCCGCTGGCATGGACTATGTATTAGTGATGTCCATTAGGCCATGGTGCAGAGACTGGCCCACACTGAGTCCTAGTTGACTCAGTTACCTTAGCAAATTAGTCCTTGGGTCAGCAGATCAGTCTGAAGGATGCATACAGGCATTCACAGTTACTATCCAGGACACACTTACAGTTGTGGATGCCCGCATAGATGCTTTTGAACTCGGGTCCAGCAAAGCCTTAGCACAACATGACCAGCAAATATGATGGCTTTACAGATCGAGATCCAATAGCTCCGAACCGACATGACAATAGCTTTGGTTGCAGCGGTGGCATTACCATAGACTGCACCTCTGGTGGTGGACCTGTTTGCTCCTGAGAAGCCATCACAAACTTCTCTCAAGAAGAGGCCCCGTACTAATGATGATAAAGATTTTGAGAGGCTGCAAGTAGGGTTGATAAAGGAGCAAGGACTAGAGCATGCCAGGATACGCTCGAGATAGGATGAGGAGCTATGGTAGGTTCATGAGCTAGAGAGAGTGAGGGGTGGTGGCCCCTCTTGTCTTGCTCTTACCACTAGGGAGGCCGTCAGGCAGGTTGATGGTGGCCAGACTCTGCCAGAGATCGGCACTTAGGTGCCCAGGTATGTGCTTTCTTGACCCTTGTGCTTTACTCTCTATTTTTGTGCATTGAGGACAATGCAACTCTTTTTCGATGGTGTGTGGGCACTTATAGGCCTCAGTCAAGTCTGAGTAACCTTGGCCTATAACTATCCCAAATTTTGAAACCTAGGGTTTTCGTAATTGCGTTCTTTTTCTCCATGGATATTTACTTTCTGTTGAATCGATATGTTTAGGATGTGTAGGTAGTATTGGTAGTGTATAGTACTAATATCTATGACATATGTTTGTTTTTGTGTTTTTGTATGAAAAAAGATACCCACCAAGATTATTTTAGTTATTCTTAATAGAAACCGTACATGTTTGATTGATGATAGCACTTATTCTGATAAGTAAGGATGAATTGAAATGAAAAGCATGATTTGAGAGTCTGTGTTGATATTGTAATCAGTTCCATGTGAGTGTTACCTTTCTTTGCTAAATTTATATATTATGTTACAACAACTTTCCCTGTTATTCCGACTTAGACTGTAGGTTAGTTGGTTAGGAAAGGATCTTAGGTTGTTGTTCATCATAGTCCACTTAGCCTAAATGACAAACCAAATGTGTGAAATATCCCTTGATCCTAATGTTTGAGCCTTACATGTACCCTTTTCTTTGTAAAAAACTAAGTTACCTAGCCTTATTAGATGTAAAATCCTGAAATTTGCCCTGGTCCTCTCCTGGACATTGTGCACCTTGACTGAGGCAAAAAGCTTAAGTTGAGGGTGGCTAACAAAAGTGGCCTTGTTTCCTAGGTTTGATACTGTGCACCTCGACTCAGGCCAAAAGCCTAAGTTAAGGGTTGCTGGTATATGGGTAAACATAAAATGAAGGGAAAAACTAGTGATACATGAAAAGGAGATAAAAATGTGTTCTTGGTACAAGAAAAATGAGTGATGCCAAATCAATGAGCTAAAAAGAAAAATAATGTGAAAATAAAAGGCAAAAAGCTGAAAAAATGAGAATAAGGCACCCAGAAAAGCTTGAAATATGAGAAAAAGAGAATGAGGTGAAAAATAGTAGTGTTGGTAGGGCAAAAGTATAGAAAAACATAGTGTCAAGGAGGGCCTTTAGTCACTATGTTCCTAAAACATCATACCAAAGCCCTTTGAGCCTACGCTACAAACCAATGAAGTCCTAAAGTAATCCTTATCCAAGTAGTCAAAGGTCATAGTCATGAGTATAGGAGCAAGCATATGGTATTGATCATGGTGTTTGAAAGTCTTTTTTGAGAGTGAGTGATTTTGCATAATCCCAAGCATTGAATTTGAAAATATCATCATGAGAGGGACATGAGATTTCTTTTTGTGAGGGCACTTACATTGCATTGTTGACATTGGACTAACTCAGTGATTCTTTCTTATTGATAATGGCCTTGCTTGTCATGGTTTCAATGATCACATATGTTGATCTGTATTGGTTTGTTTGGTAGCTATCTAATGTGTTTTTAAAGTGGTGCGGGTATCTGTGCTTGAGCTTGATGTGATGTATGGCATTAGATTGTGGTCTGTGTGTTACTGTGTTGTTTATGTAGATTGAGTCTGTCGCTTGAGGAGAAGGAATAATTTTAAGTTGAGGGTGTTGATAGGCTATCAAAATACAACACATTTGATGCTTAAAAACTTTTGAATTTTGTGTGTTCTCAAGGTGATGCTAGGCAATTTGATGTGTTTTTATGTTTGTTTTGCATGATTACAAGGTTGGCACAAATTTTGGGCTAATTATGCAAATTTTGCTGAAGTGGAGGTTTCATGAGACCATTTATAGGCCATAGATCTAGTTTCATACAAAATTCTAGTGAAGGGTGATTTTCTGAAGTTGAGTTTTACTAACTTGCAGATAAGCGTAGAATTAGTCTCGTGCCCTGAGGATTAGAATGTGGGGAGTTACCGAAAAGTTATCAGATAAAACTCCCTATGGGTTGTAAAACTTTATACAAGCCATAGAAGGGTGTCATAGAAGTCAGCTCTAGAATTGAAGATTCAATCCACGAAAGCCCGACTACGGGCCATAATGCTTTATATGGCTCGTAGAAGCTCCCGCAGAGTCTGCTGACCCTGTTATCCTGTTCCATTTTGGTTTTGTGTTTTAAATACTATAAATAGATTTTTGAGGTTATTTTTCATAAGGAGCATTACATAATAATAGAGAGCTTGAAAGAAACACTTGTGAAACATTATTTTATGTTTTCAATTCAATCTTGTGATTCTTGATGAATGGCTTGGATTATTGTGCTTGATTCTCATGTGTAAGTTCACAATTATGTTATTCAAATTCATAAATCTTGTATCTACACTGATTATGAGTAGCTAAATCCACAATTAGAATTTTAGGAACCATGAAGAACTAATAAAGAAAAATAGGATAATTCGTAATTCTTGAAAAGTGTGTATGTATGTATTAATTAATTCTTTTTGATTTGGGTGCTTTTTAACCGTGGCCAATATTAGAACTCACCTATTGTTACTTACTAGATCAAGGCAATAACAAATAGGAAAAGAGATTAATTAACAGTAGTCGATTGATGTTCTCGTCTAATCAACCAAAGTGGGCCAAGGGGAGGTTGTACTGGTACAATAGGTAAGGGTTAGTAACATCACATTGTGGGGATAGAGAAATCATGTAGTAAAACTTACCTCTCGCCCGGATCAAAGGGTTTGGTAAACTTAATTTACCATTCTGCATGCTACACACCTCGAAAAAGAATTTGAAAATCTAGTAACACCGAGTTAGGGTATTATGGGGAACAGAATATCCTAGTTACTGTTCATACTGATTTCGCACTTGTCTTAGTCTCGGATTAGTTTTCACAGTTGTTATAAACCCTCTATTTGGTGAAATAAGTAGGTAAATCCACTCGAATTAATTCAAATTCTTCGAAGTCTACCATACTCCCGTGGGATTGACCCTAACTTGAGTTAGATTATATATCTTGACAATGACCACTTTAGCCTAAAATATGAGGTGTAGCTTGGGTTACATCAGTAACCTTTCTTATGGACCTTCCATTTTGGATAGGTTTTTCATTCATATCAAATCAAAGTTGTAACCTCACCTTACGGGTCTCCTGTTTCAATAATAGTTACTATAATCAAATACATATGGTGGCACATAGTGATAGGAATAACGAACTGGACCCTGGAGATAGCCCTTTTTCCATAAGTTCTCTCTGTGCTAAATCATCATCCCACAGAATACATCTATGCATACACACTGTCAAAAGAGGCACAAGTTATGTCAAATCATTTCAATGTATACTTGGATTTAAAAGCCAAACATTCTTCATACTCATTCATACGTGGGCTAAAAGGCCAAATCATACTTCAAATCAACCCTTTATGCAAAGGAATAGCCCATTCACATATATCAAAATGGCGTAAAAACTCGGAGTTGCTAAAACAGCCATATCATAGATATTTATATGATCACATGCTTGTCATAACCATATTCTCATCAAAATCATATTCATAAACATAATTAGGTCATATCCCACTTCATAATCTTCATACAACTAATGCTCATATATGCATATGCCATGAATGATGTGAGAATAGCATGGGCAATAGAGATTCAAACTTTAATCAACAATTTAATATGAAATTAAAGTAAATCCATAAGTGAATCCACATTGAAATCACAATTCAGATTACCCATGCATAGATAAAACTTTAAAGGGACAATGCATATTTAAATCTGCATAGTATTCATGCAATTCAAAATATTAGGTCTTAAATCACTTTTAAAACAACAATTAAACAAAGCCCATGTCTACATCAAATCAAATAAATAATAATCTAAAAGACCCATGTACAAAATAAGCTCAATTTCATAAAATCAAGTGTAAAAGTGTTTAGGTCTTCATGGTTGAAAGGGACCATGAATCAATCCAACATACATTGGCGAACCAAGAAGAAATAAGAAGGATTTGATTGAAAAAGACCCTTTCTTACGCACCAAGCTAATCGTTCAAGGCTCATTTGATTGGAGTTCTTTGGATAAGAGTTTGAATATTCTAAGTGTATGAATTGAATTTGAATGAGAATAGAAGAGTATATGTGTCACGACCCAAGCCTAGGGCCTAGACATGACACGGTGAATGGGAACCCGAAGGGACCCAAATAAGCCTCTTAGCATATCAACCATACATCCTTGGTCGTGGAAGCAAAGTAAACAACAACAAGAGATATGATAAAAAGTTAAGTGGGACTAAGGGAAATCTTGACGTTCATAAAAGCATAAAGAGTCAATCTCATAGCATAATTACATCATAATGTCCAACAACACCTCTAGCTTGCAATGGAGCGGGGGCCAAGACACTTTCGGGGCCTACCCTTATAATAACAAGAGTTCGATATAAAGAAGTCTCAAAATAGCAAAAGTAATGTAGATAGTGTCCTAGACTTGAAGACTCGCCAATGCTTATCTCTGAAGTACCGAACTAGCTACGTGGAGGATCAACAAAAGATGCTACGGTCTCTATATGGTAATATGATATAGGCATAGATTATGCATTAGTACATTTGAATGTACAAAGTATGCGGGATGCAATGCAACAAGACATAAGCCAATATAGTCAAAATGCATAATCAAGAGTAATAGATATATAATCTCAATATAACATGCATGATCAATGCTCATAATAAAACATGCTTGTAAATCATTCATCTTGCACAATATATATGTCATACGTGTGTGGGAAGTGACCTCAAACGACATAGACCAAGTAGCTACAACTTGGACTCTGAGGCCTGACACCCCCTCGGTTCTGGCGACTGGGCATGACACCCCCGGGGAAGTGTGGTCTACTTCCCAAGGCAAACCAGACATGATAACATGAACTAGATGGATCTAGTAGTATGGCAAGGATAATAATCATAATCCTATGGTGGCACATAGTTCAGAGACTAAAGACTACATGTGAGGACCCCTTGAGTCGAGCCCCCATCTTAAGCCTCAACGTGCTAAGTCAAATCCCACAGAATACTTGAAATAATCACAACTTTTATAACTTGTAAGAAACATGGAAGCATGTCATGAGTAGCTCTTGAAACATGCTTTTTGACCTTTTGTAGGGAACCTAACTTGAACATGAGAGTAGATCATAATCATACATCAACCCTTGTTTTAATATGAATAGCTCACAAGAGGTAAAAATTCTTGAAATAGGGATTAACTCGATACTTGTAAAATCATGGTTACCTTTCATGAATTCGATACATGCTTGAAAGCCCTTAATCGTCATATAGTCACTTGACTTGTAAATCATGAAATAGATCATTGATAAATTGAGAATTCTTAACATTTTATCAAACACACGGTGGGTTCATGATACTTGTTAAAAATCATGCAATTCAAGAGTGAAATAAGAGGAGTAAACTTAATGCAAATCAAACCACAAATATGTAGTAAAACTCTCATCTGGGCACCTTGAAATCCATTACAAAAGCTCATGATAAAGCATAGCTTCATAGCTCAAAACATGCATAGTCCCAATAGATATAATCAAATCATGGTATAATCTTGAAATATATAGTCATGCATAATCAATCAATATTTCATAAAACCCAATATAATTTATATTCATATTCAATAATAGGAGACACCCATAGGTAATACAACTTGAAAACATGCAATTTTCATGAAAAGGGATGGTTGGTCTCCATGGGTGAGTGGGACCAAATGGATGAAACCTACATACCTAAACCTTGATTTCTTTGAGGGAACTTGAAGTAGTCTTAGAGCTTGAAATGGATCCTCTAGTTCCAAAGTTGAGCTTGAGATCTTTAGATTTAAATAACAGAATTGATAGAGTCTTGGAGGGGTTTGAGAGAGAGTTTTTGACATATAGAGTTTAAAAATGGCTAAGTATAGGTGATTTCACGTTTAAGTGGGCATGGGGCTATGACCTCAATGCCCTTAAGAGCATAAGAAAAAAATAAGGAAAATGTTGTAATTGTCCCCGTACAGTCTGCGATTGGGACCAAATGTGAAGGAGGAAACTATTCTGCTCCGCGCCCCTGGATAGTTGTGGCTAGGGAGCAGATGCTCTCTAGAAATTAAAAATTAGCGAAAATTATTTATTCCCTACGGGTCAACTAAAATCTGAGTTATACCAATCTCCCACTCAATTTTCCCCTGATCGAGAATATGATGTCAGTTTTCGATGTCACGCACGGATTTTGAGATATATGAAAATGACGATTATGGGCATTCCGAAGCACTTTTTTGGGGAGTTTCAATATCTCCTCCTTGGGAACATTCATCCCCAAATGTCAAAGAAACATGCATAAGAGAAGTAATCATGAGGATTTCAGCCCGACATGAATGCGAAAAATGCATTTAAACATTACTTTTACAAATCTCTACATGAATGTCAAAAATCACCATAAACTTGTTACCATGAACATGAATGCATGCAAAATGACATAAGGGCTGAAACTTAAGACTTGAAATTATACAGGGAACTTAAATTAGTACCTTCGGGTTGAGTAGAGTGAAAGAGATATGGGTATCGCTTTCTCATGTCCACATCTGATTCCCATGTGGCACTTTCAACTTGTTGGTTCCTCCAAAAGACCTTGATGGAAGCTATCTCTTTGTTTCTCAACCTCTTCACTTATCTATCCAAAATCTCCACCGAGACCTCCTCATAGGTCAAATTATCTTCAATAGCACCCACAACATCCAAGGGTACTATAGCGAATGGCTCACCTACATACCTTCTCAGCATGGACACATGGAAGACCGGATGAATAATATTCATCTCCATAGGAACCTCCAACTCATATGCAACCTTACCCAGTCTCCTCAAAACTTTATAAGGACCCATAAACCTTGAGCTTAATTTCCCTTTCTTGCTAAACCGAACTACACCCTTCATGGGTGAGACTTTTAAGTAAACCCAAACACCAACCTTAAACTCAAGATCTCTTCTCCTCACATCGGAGTAGGACATTTTTCTACTTTGATCTATTTTCAATCTCTCCCTTATGAACCTCACCTTCTCCAAGGCCTCCATGAAAAAATCTTGACCTAGCAAAGCCATCTCCCCCACTTCAGACCACCCAACAAGGGATCTACAATGCCTACAATATAAAGCTTCAAAGGGAGCCATACTAATGCTTGAGTGGTAGCTATTGTTGCAAGCGAACTCAATAAGTGGAAGGTGTTCATACCAACTACCCTTATACTCCAACACAAGCTTTAAGCATATCCTAAAGAGTTTGAATAGTCCTCTTGGCTTGGCCATCCATTTGAGGGTGTAAAGTCGTGCTATGCTTAACCTTGGTACCAACACCCCTATGGAAGGACCTCCAAAAGTGAGAGGTGAATTGAGCACCACGATCCGAATGATAGACAAGGGCATCTTATGCAATCTAACCAACTTATGGATGTACAACTTGGCATAATCTTCGGCACCATAAGTAGTTTTGTCTGGTAGAAAGTGAGGCGACTTTGTCATTCTATCTACAACAGCCCAAATAGAGTCAAAGTGTTTCTTAGTATTAGGCAACCCAACTACAAAATCTATGTTGATTCTTCCCACTTCCAAGTAGGAATATCTATGGCTTGGGCTAGGCCACCCAGCCTTTGATGTTCGGCTTTCACTTGTTGGCAATTGTGGCATCTGGATATGAACTTTAGAATATCTCTCTTCACACCGCCCCACCAATACACCTCCCTCAAGTCTTTCTACATCTTTGTAAAACCGGGGTGAATAGAGTAGGATGAATTATGGATCTCCTTCAAGATCAACTTTATCAAGTCATCAACATTAGACACATACAACCTACCTTGGTACCTAAGGGCACCATCTCCTCCTTGGGAGAAAACCTCCACTTTACCATGTTTCGCCAAGGCCTTCAACTCTAACAATCCAGGGTCAAAATCTTGTTTTGACTTTACCTCCTCAATCAAAGTAGATTTAGAACAATCAACAATCACTACACCATTTTCAACCTCATCCAACTTAACCCCCAATCTAGCTAACCGGTGAACTTCTCTAGCCACCTCTTTGACACCATTATCAACATGAGCTAGACTACCCATGGACACTTTGCTTAAGCATCAACCACAACATTAGCTTTGCCGGGATGATAATGCACACTTATATCATAATATTTAAGGAGCTCTAACCACCTTGTTTGTCTCATGTTAAGAACTTTTTGGGTGAACACATATTGAATACTCCTATGGTCGATAAACACATCAATATGAACCCCATACAGGTAATGACGCCAAATCTTCAAGGCAAACACCACGAATGCCATTTCAAGATCATGGGTGGGATAATTCTTCTTATGCACCTTTAGTTGTCTAGGGGCATATGCTATCACCTTGCCATTTTGCATCAAAAGACACCCTAAACAAATTCCTGAGGCATCAGAATATACCACAAACCCTTCCAACCTTTTTGGTAGAGCCAAGATAGGAGCGGAGACAAGCTTATCTTTCAAGGTTTGAAAACTCTTTTCACATTTATTGGTCCACATGAATTTTGTCTTCTTTTAGGTCAACTTAGTCATAGGAGAGGCAATAGAAAAAAAACTATTCACAAATCTTTGGTAGTAACCCGCCAAACCCAAGAAACTCCTAATATCTGACGGAGTGAAAGGTCTAGGCCGATTTCTAATCACCTTCGTCTTCTTAGGATCCACCTTAATGCCATCACTCGACACCACATGCCTAGAAAAGAAACCTCTTTTAGCCAAAATTCACATTTTTCATATTTAGCATGCAACCTCTCCTCCCTCAAGATTTTCAAAACCAACCTCAAGTGATTCACATGCTTTTCCTCACTCCAAGAATAAATCAATATATCATCAATAAAGACAACCACTAACATGTAAAGGTAAGATTTCACGACCCTATTCATGAGATCAATAAATATAACTGGTGTATTAGTCAACCCAAAGGACATAACCACAAACTCAAAGTGCCCATACCTAGTCCGAAAAGCCATTTTGGGAATATCACCTCCCACACCATCACTTGGTGGTTTCCAGACCGAAGATCAATCTTAGAAAGGTTACTAGCCCCTTGAAGTTGATCAATAGGTCATCAATCATTGGTAAAGGGTACTTGTTCTTTATGGTAACCCTATTAAGTTACCAGTAATCAATGCACATTCTAAGAGAACCATCCTTTTACTTCACAAATAACACGGTGCACCCCAAGGTGACTTACTAGGCCTTATGAAACCCTTCTCCAACAAATCCGTCAAATTGATCCTTTAATTCGTTCAATTCCGCGGGGGCCATACAGTAAAGATGAATGGAAATGGGTTGAGTATCGGGAAGGAGGTCTATACCAAAGTCTATTTCCCTTTAAGGAGGAACACTAGGAAGCTCATCTAGAAAAACATCAAGGAACTCATTAACCACCGGAATCGACTCAATAGGAACGACTTTGGACTCAACATCCCTAACCCTCACAAGATGATAAAGGCAACCCTTGGACATCAATTTTTGGGCTTTAAGACAAGAAATAAATCTACCCTTGACCACCGCATCACAACTTCCCCACTCAATGGCAAGCTCATTAGATAATTGGAATTTAACCCTACGGGTTCTACAATCAATAGAAGCATAATATACATGCAACTAATCCATCCCAAGAATCACACCAAAATCCACCATATCTAATTCAAAAAAATGACAAGGCAAGATTTTATTCAATACAGATATGGGACAATTTATATAGACACTTTTAGCAGCAATGGACTCACCAACGGGGGTAGACACTTCATATGATTCACATAGCAATTCGGGACTCACATGAAGCTTTTTGAAAAAAAAAGGAGTAATGAAATAAAGAATGGCACTGGATCTATTAATGCATACACATCAAAATCAATAACCTTTAACATATCGGTGATGACGTTGGGCACTGGTCCACCCCTTGCATTCCTTGAAGTGCATAGAATCTATTTTGGCTTGGAGAACCCCTTGTTTGCCTCCCTTTGAATTAGACCTGCATTAGCACCTTAGCCTTGAGGATGACCATCTCTTCCTTTGTTTTGAGCATGAGGGCTATCATTAACCTGGTGGCCCACATCACCACAAACAAAACAAGCATTAGAATTTTTCAAACACGGACCACCATGGTTTCTTCCACACTTTTGGCAATTAGGGTGGGTCATCCTACCATTACCACCTTGGAATCTTGGATTATCATTAGCAAATCTCTTATTAGGAGCATTGGAAGACCCTTGACCTTGGAACTTTTGGCCTTGAGGGAACCGGCCATGCTTGGAACCTTGAAATACACCTTCAAAACGAGCCCTCTAGGACTCACCACTTCTTTTTTTTCTAAGCTATTCCCCCTTTAACTGCTCAGAATAAGTCATGAGCTAAGACAATTCCATGTCACTCATTAGCATGGCTGTATGACACTCCTCATTAACCAAGTCGGACTCTCGACACAAATTTGTTCATCCTTGATCTAGGGTCGACCACAAAATGTGGAGCATACAAGGAATGCTTATTAAACTTGAAGGCATATTCCCTCACACTCATGGAACCTTTCTTAAGGTTCATAAACTCCATCATCTCAGCCTCCCTTAGCATGATAGGAAAGAATCGGTTGAGGAATGCGGCTTTGAACTCCTCATAAGGAATAGCATCATCATCTCTCCTCGCCAATTCCCATTGGGTGAACCAAATTTGGGCCATACCTTTGCGTTTGTAGGCCGCCAACTCCGCTTTCCCTTCCGAATTGACCCCCATGATAGATAGCACTTTATATACCTCATCGATGAATTCTTGGGGATCCTCTTCCAGCTTGGATCTATGGAACTCCAGTGGGTTCATTCTTGTGAAATCCCTCACCCTAGAGGAAGGAGTAGGAGCATGAGGGGTTTGGGCCCCTTGGTTCATTTGGTTGGTCATAGCATGGGCCAACATTGTGATAGCATCTCGGAACTCTTCTTAGGCTACCCCTCCATCTTGAGGAGCTTGAGGAGCAGGAGGGGCCAATTGCTCCTCGAAAGTACGGGCTCTCCTTAGTTTTTCCCTTGGAATAGACATGAACTAGAAAGAAACAAGAGCATCCATTAGGGGAAAAGCCTTATAGTCACACCTAAAGCACGATATAGACCATGAAGAAGTGAAACATTTCCTAAAATGCCTTATAGCCTCCCATTCATGGTTGAGGCGCACTTCATAACCATGAATAACGCGGTGTGTTGGATTTTCGAGGACCATTAACAACCTAGTTCTCTGATACCAAGCTTGTCATGACAAGCCTAGGGCCTAGATGTGACACGGCGAATGAGAAAACGAAGGGACCAAAACAAGACTCTTAGTATATCAATCACACATCCTTGGTCACAGAAGCAAAGTAAACAACAACATGAGATATGATGAAAATGGAACCAGGACTAAGGGAAATCTTGACGTTCATAAAAGTATAAATAGTCAAGCTCATAGCATAAGTACACCATAAGGTCCAACAACACCTCTAGCTTGGAATGGATCGGGGGCCAAGACAACTTCCTATCTCACCCTCATAATAACAAGTTTTCAACATAAAGAAGTCTTAAAATAGCAACAGTAATATAGATAGTGTCCTCGGACTTGAGGACTCACCAACGCTTATCTTTGAAGTACCAAACTAGCCACGTGGAGGATGATCAAGAGATGCTCTGGTCCCTACATGGTAATATCATATAGGTATAGAGTATGCATTAGTACGTTTGAATTTACTAAGAATGGGGGAATACAATGCAACAAGACATAAGCCAATAAAGTCAAAATGCATAATCATGAGCAATAGAGATATAATCTCATTATGGCATGCATGATCAATGCTCATAATAAAACATGCTTGTAAATCATTCATCTT
>JAPFFP010057946.1:0-27913 GCA_026153255.1 Solanum medicagineum | reverse complement strand
TTTCTATTTTAATCCAAATGAGGACTTCCGTCTCCAACTTAATTCCACATGCCAAATTCACTTGACTCTATAATCACACACCATAATTTTACTTAAGTTCAACTTGCATGATATCCGCAACAAAATTTGCCAATTGGATCATTATCCTTAATTTAATGAAGTGCGGGGTCTAACACTTGCAGCGCAAACGACCATGAAAGTTAGTAGTTCCTCCCAGTCTCAAGAGGAGGAACAACAGGGCAATGGGGACGGGTTAGATAGCAGCTTGCCACAGATGACCCCCTCACACTCAGGTTCAGAGTTAGAGTCGGAGAACACTTCTCAGAAAGAGGAGGTTTAGTCCCAACCCCCAACCGACCGCAGATGGTGCATCCATGGGATGAAGGAAACATACGATTAGGGGTTGGAGCCAAAAGGGCAAGGCAAGTCGGTTCGCCAATTTCAAAAGGAGTCTCGGTTGAATGCCTTAGCTTTAGATAGAGTGCCCGGATTGGATGCTGGGTTGGATGAGCATGAACTATGGTGGACCACACAATAGCTGGGCAAATATGCCCCTTACGTAGTCCTTGAGTTCTATGCGACATATCTTGCTACACTTTGCCAGGGGTTGCCTAAGAACAAAAGACCAATAGAGTAGCCAAGGCTACGGGTAGTGACAGTCCTGGGGAGGAAAGTTGATATCTCGGAGGAGACAATCTGACGATGTAGTTTGGTCCTACTTATACAGTTCCTCAGTCTACTGTGGAGTACGATAGCCGTATTGAGAAGATGAGGATAGCAGTGATGGGAATGACATCAGGGCCAGGACAGAGTTGCTACAGTGGATAGCCAGTCAAATCTGCGAGGAGGATGTTGAGCCGACGTGGGTTACAAACCACGCAGATCCTATAGTAAAGGCCCACCTTTCATTTCGGGACAAGTTTTGGTGGTCCATTATCCGTTGGCGTATTAGGCCAACCTTTAGGATAATGTGATCATCCTTGAGAGACATGTACTGTTGGCCAACATTCTAGTTAGGTATGTTATAGATTGGGCCTGGATCATTTCAGAGCAGATTCACGAGGCTGCAGCTCAGACGAGCACCTCATTATCGTTTCCAGTTCCAATTCTTCGACTATGCAGTGTAGCAGGTGTTTCTATTGACCCTCTCTGGGACCCTCATGTGGAGGACACACGCACTATAGATCACATCCTGATAAAGACTGATGAGAATTCGGTGGCCTTACCACGAGCAACTCCCTCAGTTATAGAGTCATTCCCGATAGAGCCTCAGCTTCTAGGTTCACGTCCAGCTATTACCGGCACTACTATCGGCACTACTCCAGCTACTACAAAGCCCACGCCAGTGGTTTAGGTCGCGTCTAAACCATCCTCCAGTACTCTAGCACTCGCAGCATCTTCCCTACAGGTTAACCCTCTTTTCTCGGCTGTTGCATTTTAGGCTTTATTGCGCAGGGTGTCTGTAGTAGAGGGCAGGTTGCATGAGCTGTCAGCACGAGTCTAGCCATTGATTGATCAGACTGTTCGGGATCTGAGGAGAGGATGAAGGCGTTTACTAGAGATTTGGTTGATGAGAGAGTCCGAGTGGTAGATGCTAGGGTCGATGCGTTTGAGACTCGAGTCCACAAGAGGCTTGAGGGAGCTAGGCCTGCCGATGTGAGCACAGTTACTAAGGAGTTGGCCAAATTCAAGGCCACCTTATTACAGATGTTGACAGCCCTTGTTCCATCCCCGGAAGGAGCACTGGTAGGAGATGAGGCATTTGATTGGCTTACTGAACGTCCGAACACCTGAGGGAAGAGGCCCCTCGAGGATGTTTACCCAGAGCCGACCCCAAAGAATCCAAGACAGGAGGAGGAGCCTATACTTGTGGAGGTGGTGCAAGAGTCGCTTTTGTTGGAGGATATTCAGAAAGAGAGAGCACAACACACCCCACCTGGAGAGGGAACTTCCGGCACTGCAGTAGAGAAAGAGAGACAGCCCCAGGATACCATAGACCAGTCAGAGACCAGTGCTTGATGCACCATGATATTTGAATTTTTTTGACCCCAGCTCTTACTTTACTTCATGGATGTTTTGTCCTTGTGTTAGACAATATTATTTTTCTGTTGGTTTTTGGATGTTTTTGTTGGATAATGTTTTTATGTTTGGTTTTGGGTATTAGTCTTCTTAATTATTACTTTTTAATTTTCATATATCAATGTATGTTCTCATTTTCTCATCTTAAGTTTGTGTTTTTGTTACTTTGAGGACAAAGTATCATCTTTTGGTGGGGTGGTCGAAGTTATGGATTAAGGTGAAGTTTGAGTAGCCTCAAGTCCATAACTTCTCCTATTTTTTATCCCAAGATTTTCTTTCCGTGTTTCTTTTTCCTTGTGGATGTTTAATTTTCTGTTGAAAAAATCGGCTTGTTTAGGTAGTATAGATAATTTGTAAATGCATATTAATGGTATTTGTTGGCATATATATGATTCTTAATTGTTCTTTAAACTTTTGATGAATAAATTGGGTACCCTCAAAATTTTTGAGGCTGTTGATTATTGATGTTCATAGATTTTTGAGTATATGGCAATGTTTGTTCTGATATTGTGAAGGTAAGTTGAGACTGAAAGCATGACCTATGAGTCTATACTTGATTGTGGATGCAAATGCCATGTGTGTTGTGAGTGTATTTTGGTGCATTCATGCATCTTGTATGGACTTAGATCTTGCCTTGTTACTATAAGATTGGTTTGGGTGATGTGGTGGAGATGGAAAGGATCTTAGGCCCTTGTTCTTTTAGTGAACCACTTTTAGCCTAAATGACCCACCAAGTAAATGAGTAAATCCCTTGTCCCAATTTTTTGAGCTTCCCATGCACTCCTTCTTTCTTGATACTCTACTGACTTAAGTTTATTTAATGAAATACTTTGATATTGGCCCTGATCTATCTTTGAACATGTGAACCTTGATTGAGGCCAAAGACCTAAGTTGAGGGTGGCTGCAGTTGGTGGCCCTGGTTTGAGGCATAGATATTGTGTACTTCACCTGAGGCTAAAAGCTAAAGTTGAGGGTGACCTTTATTGTGGTAAAGTAATAATAATAAAGTAGTTAGTTGGGAAATCAAGAAAGAAATGAAAAAGTATGAATCGAGTGAAGAAAAAGAAGAAAAGTGCCTTAAATTGAGAAAAGGTAGAAAAAAAAGAGTTTGAAATCTAGGCACAGCTGAAAAAGAGAAAGAAAGCACTCGAGAAAAGTTCAAAATAGGAGAATGTGGGTGGATTGATTTAAAACGGTTGGATTATGAAAGCAAAAAGTGTTGGTAAACATGGTTTAAGGATAGCTTTAGTCACTATTTGCCTAAAATACCTTACCAAAGCACCCTGAACCTATGTTACAAGCCTATACGTCCTAAAGTGATCCAAATCCATTTTATCATCAAGCCAGAAGATAAGTATAGCGGCAAACATATAGTGTTAGTCAGTATGATTGAATTTCAATTGTGAGAGTGAGAATGCTTTCTCAGTCCCTGAAATCTAAATGCTTTTGAGTGAGTATAAGGGACTTCTTTCCAGTGAGGGCAGTTGTACTATATGAGTAGCATATGACTATACCATTGATTTTTGATGCTATCTAGCTTGTCATACTTGGATTGCCAGGTATCTCATTATGTTCCTGTTTACTCAATAATCTTATAATCCTATTTTGAAAATAGTAGTTGGGTACCTGAATCAGAGGAGTTGATATATATGCCATTAGTATAGTTGCTATGTATTTCTTTTTCTCTGTGTAGATTGAGTCGTCGCTTGAGGACAAGCAACAATTCTAAGTTGAGGGTGTTGATATGATGTCAAAATATAGCACATCTGGTGCCTAAAATAAGGGATTTTGTGAGTTCTTAAAGCGACTTTATAGTGTTTTGATGTGTTTTTATGTTAATCTTGCAGAAAAATTGGTTGGAATGAATTTGAAGAAAAGTTGCAGATTTTGCTGAAGTATAAGCCTTACCAGCCAACCTACGAGTCGTAGCTCAAGCTACGAGTCTTAGGGTGTTGTTATAGCAGGAATCAGAGACCAAAAATCAGAAATCTGCCAAGTGAAGGTCACTCCTACGAGAACATCCTACGAGTCATAAGACACACTACGACTCGTATAGGTGGACTCGTAGCAAGAATGAGAGAGCCAAAATGTTAGACCAAAAATAGAAGACCAAGACTATGAGACAAACATAACGACTCATACCTATGGGCCGTACCAATTCAGTCCAAGATGCCATGAACCTGATATGAGACCCCGACTACGACTCATAGGTCATCCTACGAGTCTTAACTGCGAGACTTATCAGCTGCCATCTATCTTTTCTATGTAAATTCTAGAGTTATTTTGTAAAAACTATATATAGCTTAAGTTAGGTTTTTGAGAAGAGAGTTCGACCAGTTGACAATCTACCATTACATTTTTCACCTTTTCTTAGTGTTGTTAGAGTAGTTTATTGTTTTCTCTTGGAAAACCCATTTTGGGGATTGCAAATCTCACCTTTTACTCATTATTGATCAATCAAGCTTGTGGGTTTGCAACTTGTGGTGCCTATATTCTTCATTGTTATTGGTAAAACTCTCAACTATGTCTATCAAGTACATTTTTGTGTGTTTCGCTTTAACCATGAGTAGCTAAGTACCCACAACTTGGGTTTGTAGGAACCATGGGTGGTTGACTTGAAATAACCTAGGTTTCTTGGATTTCTATGATTGGGGTTTTCCATGTATTATCTATTTCCCTTCATTTTTATTGTTATTTGGTGGTGGCCAACACCAAACTCCACCTACTATGACGATTCTGACCAAGGTAGTGATGAATAGGAAAACGTAAGTAAATGACATAATTTGATTGATGTGTTCTCGTCTAATCAACCTAATCTGACTAAGGGGAGGTTGATGGGACTATTGGTAACAGTTAGTTGGCACGCCATGGTGGCCGACCAAGTGTCATGGTGAAATTTGACCTTCACCTTCACAAGAGGGCTGGAAGAACCTAAGTTACCGTCCTGCATGCAAATTACCAATTTTAGTTCTATTATCTAGGATAATCGAGTCGAAAAATCAAAGGGAATACAATTCCCGAGTTGTCCACAAAATTGAATGTTTCCTTGTATTATAGTTAGTGTTTATTTTATTTTGTTTCCGAATCACAACCCCTCCCCCCTCTCGATTTGGAGATTGTAGTCATAAATACTAGAAATGATTAATAATAAAGTCTTGTAGTCAAGCCCTGTATTCCCTGTGGATTCGACCCTAACCTCGGTTAGTTTAATTGCTGACAACGACCGCTTTCTTATTGGAGCATGAACATCATCAATAATGCATAACATGGACAATGAAACTTTTTCTTTTATTTCTTTGTATCACCAAGACACCCGAAGGGCCGACCATATGCACCTCGGGAGCCCCGACCCATTCAAATCAAAATAGAATGAGCCTACTAAGTGGATCTAGACCATTCAACTTGCCATTTGCACTCTCCTAGGGTGCGATCGTAGGAAGTTGTATTAGCGAATGCAACCCCCCCCCCAATAAGATTGATCATGCCCTGTTGTTTGGCTTGGAATCAAACTAGGCTATCATGCCCTTTTTTCATTCCTATATGGTCCCATATTCCTATGTTCTTCCAATATGTACTGTATTAGATTCCTATTTACTAAACTATATCAAAGAAGGATCTTCTTGCCTCACTCGTTTGGACTCTCACTCGAATCAGAATCTTTATGCGTAGGTAGGCTTTTGACTCAATCTAATAGCCTACCTATTGGGAGCCAATAAAAGAGAAAGTTTTTGCATGGGCGCATCATCTGATGCAGAACCGATGCGAGAGGGAGGATCAGGGATTGATACCCTACTTGTTCGGATGGGTATTCACCCCAAAGTATTCTTGGACCACATGCATACATCCGTAAGTAACTTAGTGCAACATGAAATCGTTTACTATCCCATTTATTCTTTGCATCTTGGTGTTGTTGCTTCTTGCAAGTATTTCTATAGGATTACTATTCTTTGTCTTAATTTTTGAATTTGGTTATTTGATTATTGTAAATTATACTTTATATTTTACTATTTTGTATTGTTGGGTTGTTGATTTCGAGAGATTGTATCTTTTTTTTTAATCTTCTGTAGTTTATTGAGTTATTAGTTCTTAATTAGGCGCATTAGGATCTGATGGTGGATTAGGGTTATGTCATCGGTTGGGGTTGAAGGCAAGGGGTAATTTAATTTTTTTTATTTTTAAATGATTGAAAATTATATATATGAAAAATTTTATATATCACAATAATTATAAATTAAAATATTTGAATTTTTAAAATATAAATAAAATTTGATTACCTTTCAAAATTCTATCAGTGTCATATATTATAGATTAGGATAAAAAATTAACATATATTATTTGAAAATAACATAATAGACACTACAAATTACAATTATTATAAACTTAAAATAATTGAAAAAAATATAAAAAATTTGGTTGATTCTTGAAATTCTATCCATGCCACGTAAATTGGGACATAGAGGGTAATATATATTATTTAAAACTTATGGAAATAAATCACAATATTAACAGCTTTGATTTTTTAAAATCGTAAATTTTTTCTTGAATGATTCTCTAAATTTCAATCGTGTCATATAAATATATAAGTTACTAGTAAATTTTAAAAAAATTAAATAATAATTATTAATCACCTCATATTCATAGCACCTCCATTATTTGCTTCAACAGTTGCACAATGATCCATCTCCTCTTTAGACATAAATGGCTATTGAAAATATCAAATAGATATTTTAATTAGAATAATAAATGATGAAAAACTAAGCATCTATATAATTTCATTACAAAATAAGTATTAGATCTGGAAAAAAAAAAGGATAAAATCTTCGGTAAAACAGTAGCGATTTACTGGCCTACACTTGACATTTACATTAATGTTTACTAGTACGTAATAATTTATTATTACCTAACATTTATGTTAAATTAATATAATTTACTATCATTAAATAATAAATTAGATAAACATGCATGATAATTTCAAGTTGTTCATAATATTCATCGTACATTGAATTGAGATCCAATAATTACAAGTGGGGCATATCATTACACCCCTGAAATTGAATTAAGATTCAAACAATCTAAAATGACAAGATTTTGTTTATAGTTTTATGCATTAATGATAAATAATTCATAATCCCCCTTGTTTCATGCTTATAAAGAAAAAAAAGTGTAACAAAATGATTAGATCTTATGTATGTCAAACAAATGAAACTAATCATATGAAGTTCAAACTTTTGTAAAAGATGGTACACAAAAATTACAAGATTTTATGTACTATTCTTTATCTTTTTCTTTTTCAGACTTTCACCTTTTTATTTACTTTTTCAATTTTTACCAATTTGTTAAAGAATTTTATCTAAAAGATCAAAGTAGATGAAAAATAATCTAGTTAACTACATGATTTATCATGATCTAGGTTTTCATTTTCTCTTCCAATAGGAGTGAGGGGAAAGTATAAAATCTAATTTAATGAAAAGATCCAAATAAAACATCTAGAGAAAAATAATATAAATACAAATCATCCTTTCACTTGATGAGACATAGAAGGAATGAGGCTTCATTGGCTAAATATATATAGGTAAAAAGTTGCCTTCCAGAATCTCATTTTTCCTTTGGAGGGTTATGAGAAAGTGCATCCCAACCGATGATAATATACAAAGAATTAGGGTGTGCATTTGGTATCAAAGCGTTACTGTTGTGAGAATAGATCAAAGGAGACCTCGAGTCATCTACTACTAACTCCTCTCATAGTCCAACAACTATGAAAGCAATTTGCTACATGTGCAGGTATTACCATTGAAGGAGAGCAACTGCTAAATATAATAACTAAATGGTGGAATGTTGATATTAGATCAAAGTGGAAAGCTATTATGAATGATATCCTAGGAATTATCATCTAGGAGCTATGAAAAAGAAGAAATGCCATCAAGCATGAGAGACAAGTGTCTTTCAATCAAGTGTATGACAATTGTTGATTAACTATTCATAAAATGGTAAGGATCACTTTTTCGAAATTGAAAAGGTTTCCTTATAAATGGGAGAAAATGGTGGTTATCATGCTAGGGTGGAGTACCCCTTTATATTATTGTGTTGTCAAATAGACTTTACCTTAGAGGGGTGGCTTAAATGCAATACAAATCGTTCTTGCAAAGGCAATCCAAGACTGTGTTCATATGATTTATGTACAAGGGATGGAAAAGGTGACCTCTTATACGCAGAGGCTAATGACATTGAAATTAACACAAATATGGTGGCTAAGGCTAAGGCAATTACTCAGGCGTTGAAATTCTATTTCATGAGGGGTCTTAATCGGATTGTACGAGACACTAATTCACTGAGTCTAGCTAATATCATTAAAGGAAGGTGAAATGTTCCTTGAGAGATTGTAGACATGATAAAGGAGATACAAGAATACATAAGAACCACTCAGACTCATTTCAGACATATATTCAGAGAGGCAAACCAATTTGCAGATTATATAGCTAACATAGCTATTAATCAAACACAGAAGAGACAATTCAACAATTTTACACATCTACCAGGCATGGCAAGAAAGATCTTTAATACAGACAAGCATCAAGTCCCAAACATCAGAATTAAACTAGGGAGAATAAGAGTTGATCTCCATGATGAATAGAAAGCTAATCAAACTAATTTATAGCAGATATATATACAAGACAGTGGATGATTCTATGGTACACTATGCAGATATGCAATTCCTAATCTATTTCAACTTTCAAAAAGGCTTTCTAGATCTAGTAAAAAGGAAGAGTCATAGAAACAGATATGAGTTGAGCAGTATGAAGAGTTTAATGAGACCTAGAAGAAGACGAATGAGCAACATGATTTTCTCCGTGTTTTCTTCATCAGTTAAAAATGGAGCAGTCAGAATACGACATAGAAAAATGAAGTTAGATCATTGACAAGCACGTACTAGGATAAAATTTGACGACTCCCAGGTTGGACTCATCGGATTCCATTAGACCAAAGTGTGTTACTCGAAAGAAATAGAGGAAAGGAATAAAAAATGTCACGATCTATGCAGAGAAGGAAGAAGAATGACAACCTATGTACCTTCAATAACTGATGAGCAACGCCATAGTAAAGTTGATATGAAGAAAGTTCGTCACTCAGAGGTGAATGAAGATGGATCTGGATTTCCAGTGAGGCATGGGATGCGGCAGACAACAAGAAGAGGGAAAGAGTACTTCACAAGAGTTAGAAAACCCTATCTTGCAGAGGTATGCTTGGGTATAGCTTTGCCTTATATAAGGCTTAGCATTCAGATAGAAAAATAGGCCACAAGGGCTAGACTTTTGTAATGGATTTTTTGTTGAATTTTAAATAAATTGGACTCGTGGTCCAAAATGCTTTTAGAAAAAGAATTCAATAAACATAAAGACCTATCCAACTATGATGTGCTTTATCAGGTATTTTCAATTAAAAAATTGTAATAAAAAAATATGAATGGATTAAAAAAAAAGTTTCTTTAAAAAATTTTTTATTAAAAATTCGTATACATTTGTAGATTTATATATATCACGTACTAGTATATACAGAAGAAATATTCACAAACAAGTTTTACGATGGACCTTCTACCATTATCAACAATTTTTTCAAGACAAATCGTACAATCAGGAGCATCATTCATGTTGTTTGAAAAAATATTATTTGCCATAACTATTAAAAAAATTATGACAAAATAAATACTTGGTGAAACTCACATTGAAGAAAAGAAGTCAGGAAATATGAAGATTTTAACATTATTTATAGAATAATTTCTACACTAATTAATTGACCAACTAAAACTGTTATCTTATGTTAGATTCTATTAGTATAAATTATATTGGTGTTGAAATGGTAACATAAAATATAAATAAAAAATTAATATGTATTGTTTATAATTTTAAATTGTATGAAAAATACTTTTTATGATCCTTCATATGTAGTTTCATGCCACGAGCCTACACCCTAGATATGTCTGGCACTCAAAACCATTTCTGGTCCCAAGCGAACCCCTTGGCCAGGCTACTTACTCAGCGGAAGGCTTAAATAATCATGGAAAGGCTTCGAAAAAATAACAAGCTAATATCAATAATTGTCTGCATAAACTGAAATGTAAAGGTTCACAGCTAACAACCAAAGTAAATAAGAACCGAAATACTTGACACATAGTCTATGGAACCTCTAACTAAGACTATCTAAAGGACTACCGGGAGAGGTGCCAAAGTAGCTGAAACTGAAATAAATACTGAAAGAGACATAAATACATCAAGAGCCTCAAACTGAGAAGAAGCCTCACCAATGACTGGAAGATATTTGGTCCTCAACGAAGCGGTTGCTGAGGGACTCTGTCACCTGTGTCTGTGTCGTAAAATGATGCAGGTGCTAAGGACGTCAGTACGTGGAATGTACATTATGTAAGATGGCCAAAACAGGAACTCAAAGTGATGCAACATTTCAAAGTACATAAGCATATCTCAAAATAAAATAACATATGTGATAAATACTCTGTATGCTGAAAATAAACATGCTAGAAACAAACATGCTAAAAACCTGTATGAAAATCATAACTTGGTACAACTTGGGGAGTTTCTCTAACTGACAACATCACTATGAGCTTTGGGGTGATACAACGTCTTGTTCACGCTACCATAGTCGTACCGTACTTTTCCGGGGTAGGCGATAAAGAACTAAGGGAGTGGATCCATCCCAAACTGGGTCATCTCAGTGGCTGGCTAGTGAGGAATGTACCGTGGTACAATCCTATTCTATGCTAACTACATAGTTTATGAGTTCAAGTAATTAATTCTACTTTCATTCATATCAGTGCTCAATACTACTCCCAAAATAACTTGTATATAGCTCATAACTTAAATAATAAGACTTCTCAATATATCTTTGGCCTTTCAGGGGCTTAGCCAACTTAACTTTTTTGAAACTTTCTCATCTGGACTCTTTGGCTTGAAATGAAACTAGAATCAACTCAAGTATCTTAAAACATATTGGGTTACTCAGCTAAAGTGCAAAAGCAGTTCTAAAAATAATTCTTAAACTTAACTAAAACTATAAGCTACATGAGTGTTCAGGAAACCCATACGAAATTCACAGAAGTTCATCATCATGATAAATCTTGGTAGCAGTACTTTAAATTACTAATAATAAAGTAATCAAGAATCATAATACTTATCAAGAATCTATACATATGAACAAAAATTTAATGAACCTTGCAGAAATACATAAAACTTTGATCTCAACTTGTAGTTGAAAATTCTCGGATGAAAACTAACGTATAAATTTCTAAAATATCCATAAATTAGCTTTTGGAGGGCCTTACATACCCGGGGAAGGAAATTGTTGGAAGAACTGGAGAGATTCCTGAAAGACCTAACTAGTTCTTGGTTTACGCTTGAGTTCTGAACCTAATCTAACGTTAATGGAAAGGGTATTGCATTTTTATCAAAAAAATGGGTGAAAGCTAACTGCTTAAGGTCTAAGGAGGGTGGGAAAGGTCAGAATTACCCTCCCTTAATTAAAAGAGCGAAAGTCAGATTTTATATATGTCCGTGTCGTGCCTCATATGCGGACATATATATGTTTTCATTTTTTTGAAAATTGATTCCCGTCGAAATTAACCAAAAATAAAAAAACACAAGCGAGAATCTGCATCCCAAGCACGTCGCGCCATGGTCACGAAAAGCTCACTGTCCTAAAATTTGTTTGAAAATTTTATTTTGACTTGGTTGCTATAAAATTGAGTTGAGATCATTTTCCTACTCAGTTTGTTGCACTGATCGCAAATCCAGTCTCGAATTTGCAAACAGAGCATAGGAAGATGCGCTAAGTGCAAGGTCACTTCGAGGGGTAATTTGGTCTTTTTATCGAGTGTTACAATATCTCCCCCTTGGGATCATTCGTCCTCGAATGATAACGATGTGAACAAAACTTATCTCAAACCACGAGATTACCAAACTTAACAAATATAAATCTTCGAGATAGATTATGACAATTTACCTTTAAGATCCTCATTTAGGCCAATGAACAAGTGTGGATACTTGGCTTTCATATCTTCCTCTACCTCCCATGTAGCTTCCTCAATGAATTGATTCCTCCACAACACCTTTACCGAAGCAATCACCTTGGTCCTCAATTTACAAATTTGTCGGTCTAGTATCTGCACCGAGATCTCTTCATGAGACAATTTATCTTTAATCCAACACTTTAAACAAGGACAACTAGAGAGGGATCTCGCAAGCACTTCTTAAGCATGTAAATAGGGAATACCGAATTTATAGCACTTAGTTCTGCTGGTAACTCTAACTCGTAAGCAATGCCACCCATTCTTCTCAGAATAATCTGGTTAGGGCCAATATATCGTGGGCTAAGCTTTCCCTTTTTCCCGAATCTCATAACTCCCTTCATGGGGGACACCTTCAGGTATATCCAATCACCTACCACAAACTCCAAGTCTCTCCTTCTAACATCCGTGTAAGACTTTTGTTGGCTTTGAGCTGTCTTAAGCCTCTCTCGGACAACCTTCATTTTTTCCATAGCCTGATGGACTAGATGAGGTCCTATCAACCCTGCCTCACCAACTTCAAACCACCCAATGGGTGATCTACACCTTCTCCATAAAGGGCCTCATATGGTGCCATTTGTATGCTGGCCTAGAAACTATTATTATAAGAAAACTCAATCAAGGGTAAATGATCATCCTGTTTACCTTTAAAGTCTATCATGCACGCCCTCAACATATCTTCTTGGGTCTGTATAGTTCGCTCTGCTTGCCCGTTTGTCTGCGGATGGAAACCTGTACTAAGATTTACCTTCGTACCAAGCCCCTTCTGAAAGGACTTCCAAAATTGTGTTGTGAATTGAACTTCTCTATCTGAAATAATGGATATAGGGACCCCGTGTAGCCTAACAACCCCCTTAAGATAAAGTCTGGCATAATCCTCTACTGTATCAATCGTCTTGACAAGTAGAAAGTGAGCTGACTTGGTCATTTTGTCTACTATGACCCATATCAAATCATGTTGTCTAAGAGATTGAGGTAAGCCTATTATGAAGTCCATGTTAATCATCTGCCATTTCCATTCTAGAATCTCTATGTTCTGGGCCACACCACAAGGCCTTTGGTTCTCTACCTTAACTTGTTGGCAACTCGGGCATCTAGGAACGAACTCTGTAATATCCCTCTTCATGCCACTCCACCAGTAGACTTCTCGTAAATCTCTATACATCTTTGTTGCACCAGGGTGGATTGAGTACCTAGCATTATGAGCCTCAACCAAGATCCTATCTCTAAGGCCATCAAAACATGGCACACACAATCTGCCTTGGTATCTTAGGACACGATCTCCCCCTTTTGCGAACACTAATACTTTTTGTTTCTGAACATCTTCTTTCAGTTGGAAAAGGATGGATCCCTGTCTTGGTTTTCTTTTACCTCCACCACCAAAGATGACTCTGACCCATTTCTGACAATGTCACCACCTTCGTCAGAATCTTCAATTTGCATCCCGAAACGGGCTAGTCTGTGTACCTCCCTAGCTAACTCTTTCTTTTCATCCTCAATGTGAGTCGTGCTCCCCATGACCACCCTGCTAAGAACATCAACAACTACATTAGCTTTACCTGGATGATAGAGGATTCTCATGTCATAATCTTTCCGCAACTCCAACCATCTCCTCTGTCTCAAATTCAGATATATCTGGCCGAATACATACTGCAAGCGCTTGTGGTCCATGAATACATCTATGTGCCCACTATATAGATAGTATCTTTAGATTTTTAAAATAAACACCACAACAACAAGCTCAAGATCATGAGTTGGGTAATTCTTTTCATGAATCTTAAGCTGTCTGGAGGCATATGCTATCACCTTTCCTCTGTGCATCAGTACACAACCCAAGCCAACTCTGGAAGCATCACAATATACCATAAAGTCATCAGCTCCCTCCGGTACGGATAAGACTGGGGTTGTGGTCAGCCTAGTTTTCAACACTTGGAAACTCTTCTCACAAGCTTCTGACCATTTGAAATTAGTCTTCTTCTGAGTCAGCTTAGTCAAAGGAGCTGAGATAGAAGGAAACCCCTCTACAAACCGTCTATAGTACCCGCCAAGCCTAAGAAACTCCTTATCTCTGTTGCAGTTGTGGGCCTTGGCAAATTCTTCACTGCCTCAACTTTTGGGAATCAACTTGAATACCTTCACCAGACACAATATGCCCCAGAAATGCCACATGTCCTAACCAAAACTCACACTTGGAGAATTCTACATATAGCTGTTGATCCTGAAGGGTCTGAAGCATAATTCTGAGATGGTCAGCATATTCCTCCTTGTTACGAGAATAGATCAGGATGTCATCTATGAACACGATAACGAACATATCTAGGTACGACCTCAACACCCTATTCATAAGATCCATGAATGTTGCTAGTGCATTCGCCAGTCCAAGTGACACGACCAAAAACTCATAATGACCATAGCGGGTTATAAAAGCTGTCTTAGAAATGTCTCTCTCTCTAACTTTAAGCTGATGATACCCAGATCTATGATCTATTTCGGAGAAACAAGTAACACCCTGAAGTTGGTCGAATAAGTCATCAATATTTGGGAAGAAGATACTTGTTCTTTATGGTGATTTTGTTCAGCTAATGGTAATCTATGCACATTCGAAGAGAATTGTCCTTCTTATGCATGAAGAGAACTGGAGCACCCCAATGTGAGACGCTTGTCTAATGAAACCCTTATCTAGGAGATCTTTCAGCTGCAACTTTGACTCATTTATTTTCGAAGAAGCCATATGGTATGGAGGAATGGATATGGGCTGAGTATCTAGAAGAGTATTTATCCCAAAGTCTATCTCCATATCAGGAGGAACCCTAGGAAGATCCTCAGGAAAAACTTCTGGGAACTCATTCACAACCGGGACAGACTGAAGAGGTGGTGCCTCGGCACGAGAATCCTCAACTCTGACTAGGTGGTATATACACCCTTTGGAAATTAACTTTCTGTCTTTAAGATATGAGACAAACTGACCCTTAGGAAAAACTGAGCTACCCCTCCACTATAAGACTGGTTTATTAGGAAAGTGAAATATGACTACCCTGATTTTGCAATCTATGGAAGCATACCCAGCATGAAGCCAATCCATGCCTAGGATACATTAAAATCTACCATGTCTAACTCTACCAAATTAGCTACAATAGTCTTATGATAAGCTGAGATGGAAAACCCCTCTAAATTCATTAGGCTAGAATAAACTCACCAGTAGGAGCGGAAACACTGAAAAGCTCAAGAATACATTCTGGATTGACCCCAAACTTCATAGCTACATATGGGGTTACAAATGAAAATGTTGCACCTAGGTCTAATAATGCATAGACATCATAAGTAAAGATTTTGAGCATACCCGTAACCATATCTTGGGAGTTTTCCTGCTCTTGTCTGGTATACAAGCAGTTTATGCCCCACGTGCTCCTGATGCACTGCCCCTTTGAGGTGGCTTACCCTGCGGTGCTGAAGACACTTACTGTGATCTATTATACCTCATGTTCTGCCTTCCCATAGGACACGACATTTGAAGCAGCCATTTGTGGCCATAAGCACTCTCTAGGATGAGACCTGCGACACTTCCCGCAAGTAAGATAATGATTCGATCCTTGAGCGATGCTACCCTGTGACCGGTTGTCCAGGAACCTGCGGTTCTGTGATCCTTGCTCATTCCTGACCCTCGGTTCAGGTGCACTAGCAGATGAAGGTGCTGGTCCTGATATCTTCGGCCGGAGGAATGAAAGATTTCCATCTCCAGACCCTCTCTTACCTGTCTCCTGGCCTAATGTCTTGGCCCTCTTACTCCAGAACTCCTCCCTATCCTGCATTTAGTCCTCCTCTACCTGCTGCATATACGATATGAAGTGGGCTATGTCCATGTCCCCGATTAGCATAACATTTTTGCTCTCTCTCTTAGTCATCCGAGAGAATCCTAACACAAACAAGTCCATCCTAGTATGAATGTCTATAACCATAGCTGGAGTATAACGGGATAGCAGAGTAAACTTGAAGTTGTACTCCCGCACACTCATATTCGCCTGTTTCAGATTCAGGAATTCTCTCACCTTTGCCTACCTCATCTCTCTGGCAAAGTACTATCCCAGAAAGGCCTCCTCAAACATTCCCCAACTAACAGCTGGCACCCCATCTACCCTATTTCCTCTCCATTGATCAAAATAGAGTCTAGCTACCCCTTTGAGCTGGTAGGCAGCCAAGTCAACCCCCTCAGTATCACCAATATGCATAACTTGGAAACCTTCTGAAGCTCCTCAAAAAAAAGTTTCAGGATCCTCCTTCACATTAGACCCCGTGAATTCAGGTGGGTTCATCCTCATGAACTCACGAGCTCTAGCAGTATCCGACCCATCATTCCTAATATCTCCTTGGTGAGCTTCCTGAGTAGTGACCGCCTAAGCCAAGGTCTGGATAGCCTGGCGGAGCTCTGCATTGGAGAGTATGCTATTTGTGGCTGTTCAACACGCACAATTGTACCTCTAGGTCCCTCAAGAACTAGGCCAGGATGGTTTGCATTTCTCCTGGCTTGGCGCCCTATGCCCTCCTACTGGTCCGTTTGATCTGCGTAGAGGCGTGACATGAAAAACACGGCGTGAATGCATGATTTAGGAGGGAATTAATAGAAGTAAACCCTAAAGCACGAGACAAGGAATAACAATTAATGGTGACACTTCCTAATGCCTTGTAGCCTCCCCATTATAGATGTGGCGCGCTTCACACCCATAATACAAACTCTACTAGACACGGTTCTATAAACTCTCCAGGACTCTTGAACTCTGTGCTCTGATACCAAGTTTTTCACACCCTGAGCCTACACCCTAGACGTGACTGGCACTCAGAACCATTTCTGGTCCCAAGAAAACCCCTTGGCCGGGCTACTTACTCAGCGGAAGGCTTAAATAATCATGGAAAGACTTCAAAAACTTATCAAGCTAAGATCATTAATTGTCTACATAAACTTAAATATAAAGGTTCACAACCAACAAATGTAATAAATAAGAGTTGAAGTACTTGACACATAGTCTATGGAACCTCTAACTAGGACTGTCTGAAAGTACTGCCGAGACATGCCTCAAAGTAGCTGGAACTGAAATAAATATTGAAAAAAACATAAATACTTCAAGAGCCTCTGACTGAGAAGAGGCTTCACCAATGACCGGAAGATATCTGGTCCTCAACGAAACTGCTGCTGAAGGACTCTGTCACTTGCATTTGCATGTGATATATACGTCATAAAATAATGCGGGTTCGAAAGACGTTAGTACATGATATATACGGTATGTAAGATGGCCAAAACAAGAACTCGGAGTGATGCAACATTTCAAAGTACATAAGCATATCTCAAAATAGAATAACACATGTGACCAATACTATGTATACTGAAAATAAATATGCTAGAAATAAACATGTTAAAAATCTGTATGAAAATCATAACTTGCTTTAACTTAAGGAGTTTCTCTAACCGATAACACCACTATGAGCTTCGTGGTGATACAGCGTCTTGCCCACGCTGTCAAAGTTGTCTCGTACTTTGCTGGGGTAGGGGATGAAGAACTAGGGGAGTGGATCCATCCCAAAACTGGGGCCATCTCAGTGGCTAGTGAGGAATGTACCGTGGTACAATCCTATCCTATGTTGGCTACATAGTTTATGAGTTCAAGTAATTAATTTTACTCTCATTCATATTGGTACTCAATACTACTACCAAAATAACTTGTATATAGCTCATAACTTAAAGAATAAGACTTCTCAATATATCTTTGGTCTTTCGGGGGCTTAGCCCAATTAACTTTTCTGAAATATTTTGATCTGGACTCTTTCGCTTGACTGAAACTAGTATTAACTCAAGTATTTTAAAACATACTGGGTTACTCTGTTAAAGTGAAAAAGTAGTTGTAAAAATAATTCTTAAGCTTAACTCAAACGGTAAGCTTTATAGTATTCAGGAAACCCATACGAAATTTACAGAAGTTCATCCCTCATGATAAATCTTGGTAACAATATATTAAATTACTAATAATAAAATAATCAAGAATCATAATACTTATCGAGAACCTATACATTTGAATAGAAATTTAATGAACCTTGCAAAAATACATGAAACTTTGATCTCAACTTGTGCTTAAAAATTCTCGCATGAAAACTAATGTATAAATTTCTAAAATATCTATGAATTAGCTTTTGGAGGGCCTTACATACCTGGGGAAGGAAATTGTTGAAAGAACCAGAGAGATTCCTGAAAGACCTAACTAGTTATTAGTTTACGCTTGAGTATTCCGAACCTAATCTAACATTAATAGAAAAGGTATTGCATTTTTATCAATAAATTGCGTGAAAACTGACTGCTTAAGGTCTAAGGAGGGTGGGAAAGGTTGGAATCGCCCTTCCTTAATCAAAAGAGCGAAAGTCAGATTTTATACATGTCCGCGTCACGCCTCAGACGCGGACATATATATATTTTCATTTTTTTCGCAAAACTGATTCCCATTCAAATTAACGAAAATTAAAAAACACGAGTGAGAATCCACGTCCCAGGCGCATCGAGCCATGGGCATGGAAAGCTCAGTGTCCCAAAATCTTTTTGAAAATTTTATTTGACTCGGTTGCTCTAAAATCGAGTCGAGACCATTTTCTCACTCAGGTTTTTGCGCTAATCGCAAATTCGATCTCGAATTTGCAAACGTAGCATGGGAAGACGCTCTACACGCAAGGTCACTTCTAGGGGTAATTTGGTCTTTTCACCAGGTGTTACATGTAGGTAAGAACTTAAAATAATAAATACAAATTAAGTATCAAAAAACGTAATTAAAAAAGAGAAGTAAAGACCAAGGTGATGAAAAAAATAAAGTATTGCAAATATGAGAAACTTTTAAAATAGTGATCATTAAAATTAATTGACCCACTAAAATTATAATTTTGTGTTAGATTCTATTACTATGAACTATAATACTGGTGTTGAATATGATTTGATCCTTATTTCATGGACTTAGACTTCGACTAACACTTCCATGCTGCACTTGTCAATTTGATCGCGAATCTTTCACGATCTTACAAATACAAGTAAGCCCTTTCAACACGATCACTAAGGAAATGCTAGATTAAGAAGACAAGAGAGCTTCAAAAAGTAGACTTATATAGTTCTTTGGAAGAATGTCTAATGATTTTCTGATGCCTAACAATGCAAATGACTCCCTCTATCTATACTTCCTACTTGGGGTTAAATTATAATTAATATTTACTTACAAGTCCCTAAGTTATTTACACTTTAGTCTCCTTTCTAGAATCTTCCATACAAGTATAGAGAGAACTAAAGACTACAAGACATATCTACATTTTTCTAAATTTTTCTAAGTCTGCTCAAGATTCATCTATATTATTCTAGAGTCTTCTGGGAGCTTCAAGTTTTATCTACAATGTTCTAGAGTCTTCCAGAAACCTCTCCAAGACTCTAGTTTCTTCGCCTTGACTCTCGATTCTTCTCTCTTTTTAGTGATCAAGTGGCAGCCCATCACACCCTCCCCCACCTGATGTTATGATGTCTTCGTGAAATGTTATAGTGGGGACTCCCGTACTCCCCTCGAACTCTCAATCTCTACCTTTGGACAGCCACATTCCTCTATGTCATCCCTGTGTGGTCTCTACCTGAGTTTGCTCCTTTCAGCACCCAAGGAGCACTGCGGTAGTTGGTTGACCCTATTTCTACTTGTCTTCCCACAATAATGACTTTTCATCCTTGAACCCCTCCACAAGCTGCAAGGCCGACAGTTGATCTTGTCCCCTTTTCTTGGGCATCTTGACTAAGGGCACCATTTAGGAATCTCCTTGTTCCAAGAACACGAGTTGTTGAGATAGGGGTCGATCATCGCATGACACTTTTGGAAATATTCCTACCCAAGAATGCTGTCAAAGAGATCTACCGTGGCGACACGAAAGTTGGTCTTGTCATTCCATTTGCCCAACACTATATCGACTCCCTGAGCAACTCGACATACAAGAGCCATTGGTGCATTGACCATCCTGAGTTATGTATTACTTGGGTTATATTTCAATCCAAACTTAGTTGCCGCAAACGTGGTCTTGATGTTGGCCTCCGCGCTTATGTCGACCATGCCATGAGCGGGTCGATCATTGATTGTGATGTCTATGTATTGCACAACTTTGCTCCTTTGACTTCTTCGATTGCTTTATGATGGATCTGCATAGCCCAATCACACCTACACGAGTTGTGCCTGATTCTTCCCATAATTCGGGTACCTCTTCTTGAACCTTCTGCTCCTTTCATTCTTGCAGTATGGCACCAAGGCTCTTTAGTTCGGGCGTTTCTTGTAGCTATGTGGCCCCTCACATATATAGCACTTAAGCTCTTTCTCGAGTAGTGCCTTGCCCTCTCCACTGCTTTGTCATCCCGACCTCCTATTATCAGGCCTACAGGTGTCATGATTCTTGGTATGTGGTTGCCAACCCTTTCCTTTACCACCATCTCCCCTAACCTTGGTCATGACTACCTCCCAAGTCTCTTCTCGATCTCTATCTCGCCTATCATGTTGACATGCCGTCAAAGCCTCCACCAGTGTGATGGACTCATCATGGTCCTAACTTGTTAGTGTTCCAGCTCTACCCTAGCTCAATTCTGTAGGCCGTCCATGAAGTGAAACACCATATCCTCATCTGTGAGATTGGGAATCTAGAGCGTGAGAGTAGTAAACTCCTTCACATATGCCTTTATGCTACCTGTCTTCTTCAACTCATTGAACCTTCACTTCGCCTCATAGATGATGTTGTTCGGGAAAAAGGCCTTCTTGAACTCACTCTTTAATTGTTGCCATATGTTGATGGCGTATAACCCCTTCCGTATTTTTGAATCCTTTCATTTCCACCATAGCATGGTAATCTCCATCATATATAACACGGTTGTGTTGATCTACATCTCGTCGTTCCTCACTTTGTTAAGTAATTCTCTAAGTGCCATTCGAATTTCTCCACCTCTTGTGCATCACGAACGTCCTTAAGGACAAGTGGCTTGGGAACCTCAATCCTGGCGTTCCTTTCTGTGGTTGGTGTAGCATATGTCACGACCCAAGCCTAGGGCCTAGACATGACACGGTGAATGGGAAAGTCTGAAGACATCCCAAACAAGTCTCTTAGCATATCTTGTACACATCCTTGGTTGCGAAAATGAAAATAAACATCAACAAGATTCAAGTATAAAAAGGGAAACAGGACTAAGGGAAGTCTTTCATAAACCTAGAAACATAAGAAGAGTCAAGCTCAAAGCATATGCAAACTTAGTATCCAACAAAACTTGTACTTTAGAATGGATCGGGGGCCAAGACACTTCCGAGGCTTACCCTCATGATAATAAGTGTTCAACATAAAAGAAAAGTCTCATCATAGCATGAGTACTCACCAAACCTTTCTCCAAAGTACCGAACTAGCCATGCAGAGGAGGATGATCAAAAGGAGCTCCAGTCCCTACATGGTGAAATCATGTAGGCATAGAGTATGCGTTAATACGTTTGAATGTACTAAGTATGTGGGTTGCAATGTAACAAAGACATAAGCCAATATATTTAAAATGCATAATCATAATCAACAGATATATACTCTTAATATGACATGAATGATCAATGTTTGTACTAAAACATGCTTGTAAATCACTTAACTTGCATTTTATATCATACATATGTTGGAAGAGACCTCAACCGACAGAGACCAAGCAGCTACAATTGGACGCCAAGGCATGACACCCCCTCGTTACAGATGACCGGGCATGACACCCCCCGACGAAGTGTGGTCTACCTGCCAAGGTAAACTAAACAAGATAACATGAACTAGATGGATCCACTAGAAGGCAAATATATAATCCTATGGCGGCACCTAGTTTAGAGACTAAAGACTTTATATAAGAACCCCTTATGTCGAGCCCACATCTTAAGCCTCAATCGGTGCTATGTCAAATCCCACAGAATACTTGAAATAATCATACTTTAATCATAACATGAATAACTTGTAACAGACATGATAACATGACATGAGTAGCTCGTCAACATGATTGACCTCTACTAGTGAGCGTAACTTGAACATGAGAGTAGATAATAATCATACATGATCCCTTGCTTTGACATGAATGGCTCACAAGAGGAAAAATCTTGAAATAGGGCTCAACTTGATACTTGTAAAATCATATATTCTTTTCATGAATTCAATATATGCTCAAAAGCCTTAATCACCATGAAATCACTTGACTTGTAAATCATGTAATAGTTCATCAACAACTTGAGAACTCTTGTTATGTAATTTTATCAAACACATGGTAGGTTCATGATACTTGTTCAAAACCATGCATTTCAAGAGTAAAACAAGATGAATAAACTCAATGCAAATCAACCCACCAACATTGTAGTAAAACCCTCATTTGGGGTATCTTGAAATCCATCTCGAAAGCTCATAATATGTTATAGTTTCATAGCTCAAATCATGCATAGTCTCAACAAGAAAAATCAATTCATGGAATAAGCTTTAAATAGATACTCATGCATAATCAACCAATACTCAAAAAAATCCTAACATAATTTATGTTTCATATTTCATAATAAAATATACCCATAGGTAATATAACTTGAAATCATGCAATTTTCATTAAAAAAAGAAGGTTGGGCTCCATCGATGAAAGGACCCATGGATGAGGACCTACATACCTTAAACGTTGAATTTCTTAAGATGAACTTGCGAGAGACTTGAAGTTTAAGATGGGTTCTTGAGTTCCAAAATTTATGTTGAAATCCTTGAATTTGAATGAGAGATTTGATAAAGTCCTAAAGAGGTTTTATAGAGGGTTTTGTGAGTTATAGAGTTGAAAAATGCTAAGCATGGAAGATTTCACGTTTAAATGGACATGGGGCTATTACCCCAATGCCTTTAGATGAAATAATAAAACTGGGGAAAATCTTACACTGGTCCACGTCCAGTCTGCGATGCCGACCAAATGCGGAGGACAAGTTACACTACTCCATGCCCCAAGCACGTCGCGGCTTGGGCATGAACAGACACTAGAAATTCAGAAATTAGGAAAAATTATTTTTAGCTATGGGTCTTCTGAACTCCGAATTATACCCATTTCCCACTCAATTTTGTCTCCTGATCAAGAATATGAAGTTGAATTTCTGAAATCACGCACAAATTTTGAGATATATGGAAATCACGATTATGGGGTATTCCGAAGTACATGAGGGGTGTTTCAATATCTCCCCCTTGGAAAAATTCGTCCCGAAATGCTAAAGAAATATGCATAAGAGAACTAATTATGAAGATTTCAGCCTGACATGAATGCAACAAAATCACTTAAACATCATTTTCAAAAAGTCCTAACATGAGTGTCAAAAATCACCATAAACTTGTTACCATTACATGAATGCATGAAAAATGACATGAAGGCTGAAACTTAAGACTTGAAATCATAAATGAGACTTAATTTATTACCTTCGGCTTGAGTAGAGTGGAAGAGATATGGATATCGCTTTTTTCATGTTCACCTAGGCTTTCCATGTGGAACTTTTAACTTGTTGGTAGCTTCAAAGGACCTTGACTGATGTTACATCTTTGTTTCTCAACCTTTTCACTTGTCTATCCAATATCTCCACCAAGACCTCCTCATAGGTCAAATTGTCCTCCACTACACCCACAACTTCTAAGGGCACTATAGCACTTGGGTCACCAACACATTTCCCCAACATAGACACATGAAAGATCGGATGAACCATATTCATCTCCATAGGCAACTCCAATTCATATGCAAACATACAAACTCTCCTCATAATTCTATAAGGTCCCATAAACCTTGGGCTCAATTTCCCTTGCTAAACCAGAGCATACCCTTCATGGGTGAGACCTTCAAGTAAACCCAATCACAAACCTTAAAATCAAGATCTCTTCTTCTCACATCAGAGTAAGAATATTGCCTACTTTGAGCCGTCTTCGGTCTCTCCTTTATCAACTTCACCTTCTCCAAAACTTCAATAACCAAATCAGGGCCTAACAAAGCTATCTCCCCCACATTAAACCACCCAACCTAAAATCTACAATAGCTACTATATAAAGCTTCAAAGGGAGCCATGCTAATGCTTGAGTGGTAGCTATTATTGTAAGCAAACTCAATAAGTGGAAGATATTCATCCCAACTACCCTTAAACTCCAAAACACAAGTTCTAAGCATATCCTCAAGATTTTGGATATTCCTTTTGGCTTGACCATCCGTTTGAGGATGGAAAGTCGTACTAAGCTTAACCTTGGTACCAAGACCCTTTTGGAAGGATCTCCAAAAATGAGAAGTGAATTGAGTGCCATGATCCGAAATGATAGACAAGGCTACCCCATGCAATCTAACCAACTCATGCATATACAATCTGGCATAATCTTCGACACCATAAGTCATTTTGACCAGTATAAAGTAGCTGACTTTGTCATTCTATCTATAATTACCGAAATAGAATCATAGTGTTTCCCAATCTTAGGCAACCCAACCACAAAATCTATATTGCTCTCTTCCTACTTCAAAGTACGAATTTCTATGTCTTGAGCTAGGCCACCCGGCCTTTGGTGTTCGGTTTCCATTTGTTGGCAATTGTGACAACCGGCTACAAACTTGGCAATATCCCTCCCCATACCACCCCACTAATACACCTCTCTCAAGTCTCTATACGTCTTTGTGGAACTGGAGTAAATAGAATAGGATGAATTATGAGCCTCTTTCAAAATCAACTCCCTCAACTCATTAACATTAGGCACATACAACCTACCTTGGTACCTAAGGGCACCATCTCCCCCCGGGAGAAAACCTCCACTTTACCATCCTTTACCAAAGCCTTCAACTCTAGCAAGGCGGAGGTAAAGTTCTTTTTTTAATTTGACTTCCTAAATCAAAGAAGATTTGGAACCATCAAGCACTACTACTACACCATTTTCAACTTCCTTCAACCTAACCCCCAACCTAGCCGACCGATGAACTTCTCTAGCCACCTCTTTGTTACCAACCTCAATATGAGCTAGACTACCTATGGACACTCCACTTAGAGCATTGGCCACAACATTAGCTTTGACGGGATGATAGTGCACACTCATGTCATAATCCTTAAGGAGTTCTAACCACCTCCTTTGTATCAAGTTAAGATCTTTTTGTGTGAACACATATTGGAGACTTTTGTGGTCGGTGAACACATCAATATGAACCCCATATAAATAGTGACGCCAAACTTTCAAAGCAAACACCACGGCCGCCAATTCAAGATCATGGGTGGGATAATTTTGCTCATGCACCTTAAGTTGTCTATATGCATACCCTATAACCTTGTTGTTTTGCATCAACACATACCCCAAACCAATTCTTGAGGCATCACAATAAACCATAAACCCTTCTAACCCTTCCGGTAGAGCCAAGATAGGAGTGAAGATAAGCTTATCTTTCGAAGTTTGAAAACTCTTTTCACACTCATCAGTCCAAACAAATTTTGCCTTCTTTTGTGTCACTTTGTCATAAGGGAAGCAATAGAAGAGAAACAATTCACAAAAATCCGGCAGTAACCCACCAAAATCAAGAAAATCCTAATATCCATCAGAGTCAAGGGCCTAGGCCAATTTCTTATCACCTCTGTCTTCTTAGGATACACCTTAATGCAATCACCAGACACCACATGCCCTAGAAAGGCAACCTATTTCAACCAAAATTCACACTTTTCATATTTAGCGAACAACCTCTCGTCCCTCAAGATTTGGAACACCACCCTCAAGTGATTCACATGTTCCTCTTCACTTCGAGAATAAATCAATATATCATCAATAAAGACCACCACAAACATATCAATGTAGGGTTTGAAGACCCTAATCATGAGATCCATAAATATTGTCGGTGCATTAGTCAAGCCAAAAGACATTACCACTAATTCAAAATGCCCATACCTAGTCGAAAAAGGCGTCCTGGGAATATTGCACTTCCTCACTTTCACTTGGTGTTATTCAGACCAAAGATCAATTTGAGAAAAGTGACTAGCCCTTTGTAGTTGATCAAAAAGGTCATCAATCCTTGGTAGAGGGTACTTGTTCTTTATGGTAATGCTATTAAGTTGCTGGTAATCAATGCACATACTAAGGGAACCATCCTTTTTTCTTTACAAACAACACCATTGCACCCCAGGGTGAACTTGCTAGGCCTTATAAAACCCTTTCAACAAATCCCTTAATTGATCCTTCAACTCCTTCAACTCCGCCGAGGCCATATGGTAAGGGGGAATGGAAATGGGTTGTGTATTGGGAAGGAGGTCTATACCAAAGTCTATTTCCCTTTCAGGAGGAACGATGGGAAGCTCATCAAGAAAGACATCAAAAAACTCATTGAACACCGAAACTGACTCAATATGAGGGACTTTAGACTCAACATTCCTAACCCTTACAAGATCTTAAATAAAACCATTAGAAATCAACTTTTGGGCTCTAAGATAAGAAATGATCTACCCTTGACAACCACATTACGACTTTCTCACTCAAGGATGGGCTCATTTGGGAATTGGAATCTCACTTTACGGCTCTACAATTAATGGAAGCATGATATGCATGTAATTAGTCCATCCCAAGAATAATATCAAAATCCACCATGTCAAGTTCAACAAAATCACAAGCAAGACTTTATGCAATACGGACACGAGACAATCCCTATAGACTCTTTTAGCGATGATGGACTCACCAATAAGGGTAGACACTTCATAAGGTTCACACAACAGTTCAGGACACACATGAAGCTTATTGGCAACAAAAGAAGTAATGAAAGAAAGAGTGGCACCCGGGTTTAATAAAGCATGCACATCATAATCAAAAACCTTTAACATACTGGTGAAGCACCATGCTAGGTCTAGCGACCCTTAGAGGGGTATGGTTGAGAATGTCGATGGTCATCCTCATAATTATTAGTAATCCATGGATAATGCCTCAACTTATGATCCTTTGCGCCACACCCAAAACAAGCACTCGAACCGGTCGAACAACCCACAGAATGGTACCTTCCACACTTGTGGCACGTAGGAGAAGCTTGAACACCAACACCTTTTCCCTTCCTTTGAGCGTATGGACAATCAACAATCTTGTGGCTCATCTTGCCACACCCATAGCAAGCATTTTAATACCTCAAGCGCCTTCCATTATGATTCCTTCCATATTTTGTGCACCTTGGAAAACTTACCCTACCATTACCACCTTCAAATTGAATCCTTCTTCTTCCTTCTACGGAGGCCACAGGATAATCCCTCATCTTATGCCCAATACCTCCACACTTAAAATAGCCTTCAGTGCCTACCAAACACCTTTATTGATGCTTCTTGCCACACCCTTGACAAGTGGCAAAAGGGTTCCTTTTCTTTTTGTACTTAGGAACCTGTAGACCAGTAGAAGATGAGACACCATCAACTCAGGCCCTTTTAGCCTCCCTCTCCCTCCTTTTATCCCTTGAAGTCTCTGGGGAACCCACTTGTTGATTGAATTGAGCAGTTACAGCCTTATCCAATAGCCATAGAGCATTGTGAATCTCCGCATTCGATGTATCGCCGTTTGGGAAGTTGACCATCAAGTGAGAGATAGTTAGCGCCTTGCCCAGAATTCTGGATAATGTTACGATCTAAGCCTACTCCCTAAACGTGACAAGGCAAATGGGGAACCCGAAGGGGCCAAAATCAAGCCTCTTCACATATCATTACACATCCTTGATTACGGAAGTAATAAAATAAC